>JAHZND010001421.1:0-10273 GCA_027744115.1 Acrocyrtus sp. NNG-2020 | reverse complement strand
ATACGAAAAACAAACAGGCCGCAGATGATGTCCTCTTCTTCGTGCTCTTTTAGCACTCGGCAAAGCAAGGGTAAGCTCCTTCCTACACGCTGTTGCGTTGTATCCCAATTCCAAAGCATGAAGCGTATTCAATTCAAAAACCCTTTCTTTGACTATGACTATATGACTCGCATTTGCAATATTCGCACACTGCATGTACCTATGTGCAGTTTATTGGACTATTGGACAAAGGAAACATGTAATTCAGTAATTCTATTAATTTCATATTTCATATCACGATAATTATATGACCAGATTCAGATTTAGAGAAACTTTGAGGGATAGATAAATATATATCAGTTAATAGAGTGCATTTCAATCGGTATGCCACCTAGACTCCAGTCTCATTTCATTGCAAATCAAATTTTTATGCTGTTTGCTCATTCCCATTTGAAAGTATCTGAAATGTAAGTATGAGCCTAATGCAATTTTTAAAGGGATTCAGTAGCATTTTACCGAGTCCATTTGGCTTTTTTAGAGAAACTGAGAAAATGGAATGGAATTTTTGCTTTGTTTGCTGTTCCTGTTTCGGCTTTGGGTTTTTGTTCATAAAGTTTTTATGGGGATATGTATAGAGAGGTAGGTATGTATAAGTAACATAGGTTAGCAGCTATTATCCTTTAATTAGAATCTTCCGGTCTGGAGAAGATAATAAAAAAAACTTTTATTGGGGCAATAATGAATACAATTAAGGATTTGAACATCTTGGTATGAATAATTACACTTTCATGGATTACAATTGTATTTTTAGTCTTAAAGAGATATGTACAAGTTGACAATGTGTGTACATGGCATGGATCTATCGTTTCACTAGTCGTCATTTCTTAGCCAAATTCGGGATGCGATTGAGTATAGCATGGCATTGGTGAGAAAAGCAACCTGGAACGAGACAAGCGTTTATAATTTTTCAACAATTTGTGCATTGTTAATTTAAGTAAACATGTTAAGTATTAGAATTGGCTGGACTTACAAAGGCAGCATAATGGTAGATGAAGTACGGTGGATGAAACGCTTCTGCATATTTAGTCGCTAGCGTGCTGTGCTTATCAGTCTTACATCTCCACGAGTTGCAGTTCTCTAATTGTACATCTTGAATTGAAAGTAGGTTACAGAAGGCCGCCGCCACCGATAAGATACAAGCGAGCACATGAGCCTTCTGATTCACTTTCTCCCAGAGAAGATCACATCTCACCTCCATGTACAGGTAAAGGAGGATTAAGAAGATAAGGGAAATTAATGCAGACATTGCACCCAGTCCAATACTGTACAGAGTCAATTTCGTACTGCCATATCCAGTGAAAGTGTCACTCTTCATTAGTCGAAGTAACTCGGCGTCAGCCTCATCTTTAGGATTTAACCTTCGAGGCTCCCATCCAGTCAGCATAAGTCCAACAGAGAATGTCGCAAGGACTAAGTTGAGTATTCTTATAACCCCGGCACGACCAGCGAAATATCCGGCGTCCGTCCTGAAACTGAGCTTCTGGAGACGGGAGTGCTGCAAAATGTCACTTTCCACCTGGTACACCAAGTTCACCTTGCTGGTACTAGTCATCTTTTATAGCTCAAATTTAGCAAACTGTCGTCACAAATTGAGACTCGACACTGTTTACAACCCGAACTTCCGCTTTTTATTGTAGGTAAGTGCACTGATAATAAAAATCATATCAAGAATACTTTTTTTCTTATTCATTGTCCACATTTTCTTTCATAAAACACTCTGAACGGAAGTGTTACACGGGAAACGCCATTTGTAAACTTAGTCACCTAAACGAACACAATTTTTTCTTTATGCCACTTGGAAAAAGTGGACAAAGAAGTGGACCTCGGAAGAAGAACAAATCCACTCAAAAATGACAGAAAGTTTCATACGAGCTTTTTTTTACAGGAAAATGGATCGATGAAATCGACACAAAAAATTCTGAGCGAAGAAACAACAATAATAAGCTTTCCAGGTTTATTACTAATTAAAATGGCTGACTCTCTAATATTTCCCCAGTTGGTTGCTTTCCCGTAATGCGCCCCTCAACAGACTGAACAGACTGATTGCGAGTTTGAGAAATGACTAAACTTTTACTGGAAAGGAAGCGTTTCTGTATGCATGAACAAAAAACAGCGTAATTGCTCTTACCTCCTGTATGGGAATTGTGAACTGTGAGGGGCATAAAATAACCAAAACAAGCAGCTTTTCAGAAGAGAAGCGCTATTTTATTGCACCGCTGTCTTGCTATTTTTTTCTAGTGTGGAGTATATTGTATATAGAAAAGGGAATTGTGTCCTTCGGTGAAAGGAGAAAGTGGGGAAACGCTTTTTTCAATTCTTCTTTAAATAAAATAGGTAGCAATCTGACAACGAGAGTGGAAAAAAAAGTGGGAAGTGGCCTGAATATAAAATTACGAATTAAAGTGAAGAGCTCTGTGGTTACAATGTAGAAGCTGCTTGTGCAAACATGCATTCTCAAACTCTGTGTAATACTCTTCCTCGTTCTATATAAAATGCATGCTAAAATGTAAATAATATGTCATCCCGTCAATTTTCCACTAAATGACAGCTCTTCCTTCCTAATATGATAGGATTGAGAGAGGAAGAAAATTTGCAAGTTTTATTCTGTCAAACTATCTATTTTTCAATATTGAAGGAATAACTAGGCGAAAGTGAACAAAGACGAGTGTCGCAGGTTGCAGTGTTGCAGCATTTTAGTGAAATGTTGGAAGAAGCGGCCAGTAAACTCCCGGCTACATTTACTGTGGTCATGCTCATAATTGAGCTGCTGCTCAATTTATTCCTACATGTTCGCCAGGTCTCTCAATTATTCAGAATGTTTGATCGGATAGTATTTGAACATAGTTATTGTTGAATGAATAAGCACCACAATTTACTGAAAATTGATCTATAGTATCTTCACGTAAAGAGGGTCACTCAAATACCAAAGATTTTGTCCAGATATGGAACGGGAATTTACACAAGTGCTGATTTAGAGTGGAGTCGACGTTCCGAAATGGATAGGATTTTGTGTGAATGTGGACGAAAGTTTTATTTGATATTGGGAATCATTGTAAGCTTTTTTGTGCAGTTTTATTGAGACAGCTTTCAACTCGGAAAAGAGTCAGCCCGTAATTCTGTAATTAAATTAATACTTTATCAGGCTACGATTCATTTCAATTGGCTGGTTGACGCTTGGGACATGTCAAACAACTTTCCATCCATTTTCCCTGGGATTTTCGATCCAATCTACAGTAGAAATGTGTCATTCGCATTAATCTGCTATGCAGCATCTGAGCTATTTTGCTTCCCGATAATTCTTTGGAGAAGAAAGGAAGACTGCACCTCCAGCTCTTGTCTTTTCATTGCTTTGACAGAACTAATGAAAATTGGCATCGCCACTATCGCAGTTGGATTTTTTGCTGCAGTTCTTACAGGAATCCTACAAACTTTGGATAGAAAAACGTTATCAGTCCAGGAAATTTCAACGTTCGCTGGTCTATCCACGTCAATCACCCTCTTTTACGCGATTCCTACATGGCGTAGTAGTATCCAAATTAAAGAAAATGAAACTTTGGAAAAGAAAAATACAAATGTAGTTGTAGGACGTGAGTATCATTTTCTTTGTCTCTATTGTACCGTTTTCCTATCAAACTGGCTACGATCTAGTAATGACGCCATCTTAAGTGGATTCGGCTTCCAGAAAGAGGACACGCAAGAGAGAGCGTACATTCCAGGCTTAGTAGTTGCATATTACCTCCTACTTCGTCCGTATGATTATGTTCGTAAAAAGGAAAAAGTCGTTAGTCATTAAACAAAAAAATTAATTTGAGCATGCACATTGGAAGTGCTTATTACACTTTTTTGCAATTTTGGTAGATTTTAAAGATCTGCCACAATATGTATTTGCAAGCTTGTAACAGAGAGGCAGATGCTGTCGCCACTCAATTAGGCAGCCAAGCAGATCGTGCAAGGAGTCTAATAGCGTTTGAAATGAAGAGGAACAGATTCCCTTCGGATGACTACATTTATTGCAAGTTCTACCGCAGCGATTTCTGTCTGACGGAGAGACTTCGCCTACTTCATTGCACTCCATTGTCGGATTCTCTGGAAAAAAGTGGACCAGGTGCAAAAAAAGCAGAAATAATTATGATAATTAATTCACCATAATCAGAAAGGAATTGGCGGGATGTGTGTGTACCTGCAGACGCTTTTTTCATTCATGACAAAATCCTGCTCTGAATTCTTTTTAGTAGTAAAATCCGCGGAATAAACTTTAGTCATTCATTGGTGTGTAGACCTGCCTAGATCGTGCTCCTCCCCTCCAGCAAAGTCTTAAGTATGTGCCTACTCGTTGGGGGATAATTTGCGTTCGATTTAACGATTTATTTATTCAATGCGTAATTTTATGGCTCATGGCATTGGCATTACAAGACTACAACTACAAACAACAAGTACGCTTACGCTTAAAATTTTTCTTGGGATGGCCGGCCAGGGTCAAGCAATACAATGTGGCGAATTTGTCCTTAAACTTGGCACGAATAGTTCGTCTTCTTGTAAGAAGCAGCAAGATCACAGACATATTTCGCGTCGCAGTGCCTTTCGGCTATCAAATCGCTTATGATTGTTGTCGTCGTACTGGGGATAATTTGCGTTCGATTTAACGATTTATTTATTCAATGCGTAATTTTATGGCTCATGGCATTGGCATTACAAGACTACAACTACAAACAACAAGTAAAAATTTTTCTTGGGATGGCCGGCCAGGGTCAAGCAATACAATGTGGCGAATTTGTCCGTAAACTTGGCACGAATAGTTCGTCTTCTTGTAAGAAGCAGCAAGATCACAGACATATTTCGCGTCGCAGTGCCTTTCGGCTATCAAATCGCTTATGACTGTTGTAGTGTTGTCGTCGTACCTGAAAATCACTTAATCATCAGGAAGTGCTACCACCTCCAATTCCACTCCGCTCGTCCACTCAAGACAGTTTACAAACACGATTACTAAAAGGTGCCTACAATCTGCGGCATAATCAGAGTTGTCTATGAGGAAGTAAAAAAGAGCTGCTTGGATGATACGTTTATGTCGAAACGATGTACAATAAATTATCGAAGTTTGGTAATTGTTCAGGTTGGCTCCATTTGCGTAAAGGATTTTGCTGGCTAGGCTCGCATAATACATGTAATGGACCCTGACGTTATAGTTATAGCGCGATGAAGTATGAAGTGCGTTGTTGCATTCTATTTCAGATTTTCTTGTTTTTAAGAATGTGAATAATGAATAATGTGTCGTAATTAATAAATAGCATGTTTATATAGCATGCTCATCGACAAACGAGAATGGAAATGGTTATTCAATGTTTATATGCCATATCCAGTTTCTTGGCTGGGAAAATATTTTTTTGGAATAATAAAAAATATGTATAAAAGGGTTCTCAAGGTGGGAAAAGGCTCACTTGGAAGTTAACTGTGCCGAAGAGTTGTTCGTGTATTTTGTGTCTGAAAGGAAGTTTGAAGTATCATCATGCAATCTGTAAGTGAATCGAATTAATAATTACCTGTTTGACAATTTAAAGGTGTAAGAACAAGTTTTAATTTAGCTATTTTAAACGTATTAGGTTAGGTTGTATAACTCGTTGATATTAAACAAGATTTATTTCAACAACAATTTAAAAACTGGCATTGGATATATTAAGTCTGACTATACCAGAAAGGGTAATTAATAATTAATTAATGAATGAGAACTGGAGCGTGAACAGCAGATCAGATCGCTCTACTTATATCTGTAGGTACGCGGGGATAAATTTTGTTGTCGCAGATCATCATATTTAGCCTTTACATCCTTGAATGTGGTAAATCTATAAGTGACTGAAGGAATGTCTATCAATAATTGTAATGGATAGTTGCCTGTGAAGTGAAGATGAGGAAACCGATCTGGACTCGTTGAGTTGGGCATGGAGAAAATTGGTATACTTCCGGCACAGTACTGAGCAACATGCACTATTTGTTCGTTAGTCAGTTGAAGTAGATTATCGGTGCTTTGTTTTTGATTTATGATGAGAAAAGGTAGTTTTGAGCTTCTATCACGGGCATGTCCTAATACGCCAAGAAGGATTTGCTAGAAAGAATAATATTTCGTAAAATAAAACATAAATAGTGACCTTACATTAGTAAATGCAAACGTAAATAAGATTAGAAACTACACGTACAATCACGACAGCCTCATCAAGTCTCCCTTCGGCAAGCGTGCGGCATATCCGTTCCCGTAGCATAAAAATTTTTGTAGTGTTTGTTAATAGCGGATACACACCGCTGTTTGGATTACTAGTTTTTCCTGCCACAAAATGGTCTCTTCTGGTTGGTTTCTGTTCTCTACACGAACCGGCATAGAGAGAAATAATTGTTGTTGTATCCTCCATAATCGCATTGAGATTTGACCCATGAATTCTCATATTAGGTCCATCAGCAAGTAATAGCAAATATGAGGTTGTTAATGTTTCCGTTTTGCAACAGCTATTAAAAATTGTGTGTAGATTTAAATATTCCTGTAGCCTGTCCTCAGTTTGCATATTGACCCTTTCCTTTCTGTACGTTGACCACAGTGTTTGAGCAGGATTAGTCATGGGGCTGGTTGCTGCACTAAACAATTTCATCCTTAAAAAGAATATATTAAAATGCGTAAGTTAATGTGTAGGGGAAACGTAGTTAAAGAAAGTAATTAATTGCAATTCTTATAGGTTGTAAAAGGTGTACATATAATAAAAATTATAATGCTTACTTTGTAAAGAAGTGCGTATTCTTGACTGGTGTGGTCGGAGCTTTTTGAAATTCCGACAAATTAAAATGCCAAGGTTCATTCCTTAGCGAACATGTATCCTTACAGCTTAGACAAAACAGATTTGATTGACCCTGGATTATTTCGATTATTTTAGGATGTAAGAGGTCACCAAAAGTTCTTCCCTCAATATCAGTTTTTGAATTTCGACCCCATGTATGAATCAAAGCTTTAGCTATACCGCCAGAATTGTGTTCATGTTTTCCAATACATTCCATAACTATGTTGTTGAACTGATAACGTAAAGCTGACATGACGAAATGAGGGACCTAGAATTGAAAAAAGAGTATATGTCAGTGGCCTGAAAATACATCGATAAGGGAAAGGGTAGCATGATGAATGAGGTTTTCATTTAAAAAAGATGCAATGTTACATTACCAGGGTATCATGTAACCAAACGTCACGATCGTTGTACATAATGCCTACAGGACGGATTTTTTTGCAGCGATACACATAATACTCCTGACCGATTCCAATGTCATCAAATATTTCCCAATGTTTGCCAGAGTAGTGTACAGTATAATGAAGGACGAAACGTCTATCTCCTTCGAATATTGACGGTAGAGGAACATTTCCAAATTTTTTGGGTATGAACATGTAGACAACCAGACATTCCTTTCCTTTACGATATACATCCGCTGCAATTCGCTGATAACCGTGAATGTCATGTAGGTTGGTAATTTCTTCTGTACTCATATCAGTTGGTAAATCATTATCGTTATCAGGTATCCCACTTTGGGGAGAAAGAATGTTTGTTGCGGAAATAGCATCAACAGGGTCTCCAATTTGACCATGGTCGTCATTCTGAGTTAAATCAGGATATCCACATGTAGTTGACTTATCCGATGAATGCATTTCATCAAGGTCTTCCGATTGTTCAGTCTCAAATGTCTGGGGAAACTCGATTAGTATATCATAGTGATGTTCAGTCTGATAAAAAAGAATTCGTAAAGTTCCCGACGCGACTGTGCTTGTCTTGAAGGTATGAAGAGATAAATCGGGGTATGTATGTACTTCGATGTCCTTAGCTAAGAAAACTGAAGCCAGAGCTACTACGTCAAAGTTACCATCCTGTCCATCGTTCATGATATACATAACTGTTCATAGGACGTAATAATGATTACAAGGAAAATGTAACGAGTTACAAATTAATTAATTAATTTAGAAAATGAGCGCCCTTAAGACGATTTAATAACGACACAAGTCATGAATTAAAAAATACTCACCCATATCCCTAAGTGGTAGAGATAGGTTAACATCATTGTAAAGGGTTTCGTTTGATGATATTGATTTTGCCAAGCGAATTCGCAAATCACCATCATCATCAAAAAATGTTAAGGCTTTGTATAAACTGTTACTAAAAAATACAAAAAATACATTATTGATGGACATGAGGAAAACAATGAAAGTAAAGTGTTTGCCCGGAAAATTTTTTTGAAGGAAGCATACACTGTCATCCTGAAAAGTAGCACATGCAAATATGACGCTGTTCGCTCTCAAAATTATAGTAATGCATGCAATTAGAACACCGTAAGGATAAAAATAATCTTACCAATCTTTTGGCACTGGAAATAATTGCAATGACTTTTCCTTTAAATACGCATCAAGAGATGGGTCCATATTTGATTGATAGATAGATTGTAGCTAAAGGCACAGTTTAACTAACGCACAACTTACTATTTGAAATATTTAAGACTTTTGTAGAGATGATAGTAAAGGGTGTCTATTGATATGGCGTTATTATTTTAATAAGTTACAATATCTGACTCATCGTAAGGGGCTCAAACCTTTTCACTAATTCGTAATTATGATGGTAGAAAAGCGAGACCGGTTTTTGTTTTCTTTGCAATCATGGAGAATTATGTAATACTTAATAGTATACTCAAAACTGTCCAAACTATTAAAATTTCAAATAAATTTAGCTGAGCTACGTTTGTGCAAAAAAATCAAGCTATGTGTGTAGATGACAATAACCATGATTGTACCGTTCAGAGGGAAAACATTTACTAGTTCACATTTGCAGCACAATCAGTGAATGTATATGCAATAGAATGCACCGTATATGGTGAGTAAGACGTAACAAGTCATCATTATTCCTGTAGAATATTTCAGAGATTCGGTTGATAATGCCGATTTATAAATTTGTAACCAAAATGGGAAAAAGGCAATACAAAGTATAATTTAATTATGCAAATTTGTAGTTTTTTCAAAAAGTTGTAAGTGTTATTGTGTTCGTGGCGCGGATATATAAGTAAACAACATTTTTGAAAATATGGCCAAAACGAAGGTCAAGTGTCCTAATTGCCCGAGAATTTGTTACCTTGTAGGGTTACCGGCACATCTCAAGTCATGCAGAAAACGTACGGAAGAATCTAGAGGGTCATCTAATAACAGTATAAATTATCTACATTCAGTAAAATGTCCACACTGTCCTATGTACTTCAACACTAGTGGATTACTGAACCATGTTAAAAGTTGCAGTAGGCAAAATAATGATACGGGTATTAAAATAAGGTGTAAAAAGTGTTCGGATTATTTGATTGCTGGTGAAATCAAAACGCACAAGTGCATCAAGAACAAACGGAGGTATCGGTGTTGCAACTGCAGTCAATCATTTCTTGACCGCAGCAAACTTATTGAGCATAAAAGAATCTGTCAAGTAAAAAAAAATTATCAATGTCAGAAATGCCGAAAGTTGTTTCTTCGTGAGAAGACGTATAACAATCATACAAACGTTTGTGAAGGTGAGAAACAAAGTTTCAATTGCACAAGGTGCTATAAATTTATACCTAATAGTAATGTTCATGAACATTTAATCGAATGCCCTCCGATGGAATGTCCAAAATGTCATCGTGAGTATCTTGCTCGCAATGCATATAATAAACATGTCAATGTGTGTGTTAGCGGAAAGGTTAACTATAGGTGTTCAAAATGTCCTACTACATTTACACATCATAATGCTTATGCTGCACATATCAAGGAAGTATGTATTGACGAGAGATTGCCTAAGTGTGAGAAATGTGAAATGCGGTTTTTAACCATTCTGACAAAGAAAAAACATGAACTAGCGTGCAACCATATTTGCAAATGGTGTAAGCGTGGATTTGCGACAAAGTTGTCGCTAAAAAAGCATAACCCCTATCCCAACGAGGCATGTGTTTGCAAATTAAAGCAAAATGACATGCGCGAAAAAGGCTCTACCGTTTCTCCTGGCTCTCCTCCATCTCCAGGCTCTCCTCCATCTCCTGGCTCTTCTCCATCTCCTGGCTCTCCTCCATCTCCAGGCTCTCCTCCATCTCCTGGCTCTCCAGGCTCTCCTGGCTCTCCAGGCTCTCCTGGCTCTCCAGGCTCTCCACCATCTCCTGGCTCTCCTGGCTCTCCAGGCTCTCCTGGCTCTCCAGGCTCTCCACCATCTCCTGG
>JAHZND010001420.1:0-11552 GCA_027744115.1 Acrocyrtus sp. NNG-2020 | reverse complement strand
ACACGCTTCAGGCACGGGTTGCAAAATCCATAAAACCTCCATGTCAAAACGGCAGTTTAAGCTTATTTTAATTAGCATGTATACCTCTGCTTTTGAACGTGAAATGATGGGTCTACTAATTTTAAGCAGTTTTACAAGCTTCCATTTGTGTAGGTTGTGTTTGGTAAAGTAGAAATTGTAAGCAAGGGGACATTCGACATTCTCATTGTAAAATCTCTGGCAGTAGCGAGTAATGCTATCCGACCTGCTAATACAAGCTCAATTCATTTTAATGTTTTAAGCTATTATGGATGACTAGATTACCGGTGGCGTTTAGCATTCATTCATAAATAAAATGTTCGTTAAAAGCTTTCAATGAGCTGCAAGTAGCACATCCGTTAGAAGCAAAGCCAATTTTGAACTTGGTCATTTGACAAGCACTCAGAATTAGTTCAGCTGAACTTTAGCATTTTGCTTTCTTGCGACTGGTGTAAAATTGTACACTAAGGAAATCCTGAACTTAAAGTGTGCTGTGATAGAAAAGAGCATCAATAATTTAATTTAGGATAAGAAACATGGAAGCCTCCCGGTAAGCATTTCACAACGAGATAAATTAATACGACCAATTGAGCTCTCCTAATTATATTAAACTGTATTTAGCGGATTTGACATTTATGTACCTGAGCCGAATAATGAGGTGATAGTAGGAGCGATTGACTACATTCTCCTACCTCTTACAATTCTAGCCGTGAGTGGACCCTTTTTCGTAGTGATGTATATTGTAATGGGCACAATTGAATTTGCACTTCCTCCAAACAGCCAAGCCGGTAGGCAATACAGGAAATGGATAGACGACTTGGATGAAACTGTATCTAAACTTAAGTGTGCTATATGGAAGTGCTAATATTTCGCGATATCAAACAACGTACATACCTTGTAGTGTCTGGGGTAAAGGAGTGCTTTCAATTACTCATTTTGTACTACTTTTTTTTACCAGTTTAAGACCAAACACAACAATTTTTTTGCAATGTTTATCCAGACATGTTTAAAAAATTTCAGAATTTGGGTAAGCTGAATAAACAGAAGATTATTTTTAAAAGCGTTTTCATCTACAGACGTTCAATGACCTTTTGCTTCATACCTCCGCCGATTTATTTGGACGTAGCGGAATTTAGCAAATCCATCTTTCTAGGTGTGTTAACAGTGGAAGTAGAGCACTATAATACAGACAGAAGTGAATTCCTTTTTCCTTATTTAAGCTAAGCTACTGCTTAAAGAACATGCTACAGTGAGATCATTGAGTGACTCATAAACAGCAAGCTCATAGCATTCACACATGGTGTGATACTGTGACGGGAGTCCATAGAGCAAAAAATTGCAATAGAGCAATACATTAGCTTCCAAGACTTTCTGGAAATTCATTCTAGGCAATTTATTTTATATCCCACCAGAAACGCTTTAAGCAGTTCTCGGGTTAGAGCAAAAAATTGCAATAGAGCAATACATTAGCTTCCAAGACTTTCTGGAAATTCATTCTAGGCAATTTATTTTATATCCCACCAGAAACGCTTTAAGGAGTTCTCGGGAACGTTTTTGCAGTTCTTGTTACTTCTGCCCCTGGGAACTTTTTACCCATTACTTAACACAACTCATTTAAAAAGATTTTGCTTTTATTCTGGCCTTTGTTTGTCGAAAACAAAATGACAAATGGCAACACTTTTTATTTTGAAATTATTATCGGAGGTGAGATAAGATAATGAGCAGAAGATACATCATGGAGTTGTTTGGACTTGTCAGTTTACATTTGGCACGCAACCAAACCAGTGAGTGACCTACCAGCTCCCTATTGCTTTTTGCTTTAAAAACGAGGTTTTGCTTAAAACGTAAAACAGAATACAGAAAATCGCATCTTAGACATACACAATTATAATTAGATAAACTTTTGCAATTTGCAGATAAATCTCAGATTTTATTTTCAAATTTAAAAATCTACTGACTAGACTCTACAGATTCTTTCCAAGTCACAGTCATTCGTAAACTTGCTCATTTCATCGACAAACTCGCTGTACGGACAAATAGCCTTTCCTTTGCATGCAGCAAATTCTGTTGGNAGATAAATCTCAGATTTTATTTTCAAATTTAAAAATCTACTGACTAGACTCTACAGATTCTTTCCAAGTCACAGTCATTCGTAAACTTGCTCATTTCATCGACAAACTCGCTGTACGGACAAATAGCCTTTCCTTTGCATGCAGCAAATTCTGTTGGCGTTTCTTGAGTAAATAGACCAATCTGCTTACTATCCGCTCCTGTACTATTGCTGCACCTGCAATTTTTTTAATAAACAGAAAAGAAAATTGCTAATTACCCACATTAGTATTAGGTTACGTACGTACATCAATTACAACTTCCAATTTTAAAAATAGTATTTATCTTTCCATGCTTTAAGTTTTCTTACGTGAACATAACGAATGCCATGTTAGTTCCCATAAAATCGATCTGACTAGTTTTCCACTGGTAAATTTCCTTTATTTCTTCGTAGTTGTCATGTCTGATTTCCATTGGTCCACCTCCTTCACCTCTATTTCCATTGAAAAGCCCAAGTCTAGCAAACATTTTTAAGGTTGCGCCCGAGTGGGAAAAGTAAGCTTGAACTTTCCTGTACTCCTCTGTACTATTTTCACCGGGATATTCGCTGAAAATAAATTATATATGTATTTCTTAAAAATTATAACAAAAACCACTCGCATTTTTTATAACCTTCTTTGAATAAAAAACTCACTTGAAGAAGTTCACTGCATCTTTGAATGGAGAGCAGGCTTGTTCGTAGTTAATTTTGTAGCCGTAACCATCAGTCCAGTAGTACTCCAAGTCCTCTCTGTACGCCATCACCCTGAAGTCCTCCAAATCAAACAGGACACACCACTCACTAAGCGTCGAATTATTCCAGGCTGTTTCATACCCACAAGTTGTGTAGATAATCGTTATCTCGTCAATTGTCAAGTTCCGCTGAAGTCCAACTCTCCTCGACACATTCGAAATTGTTTTTGCCATTGTTGTAGAATTGACAAAGAGGTCAAGCTCAATTCGAGCTGCTGGATTTTTGTCAACTTCCTCTTGCCATTTAGGACACGAAGTGTAAAATCGGAGTATGGGATCGTTGGAGAGTGGCGGTGGAAAGTAGACGCGGTCAATTTTCTCCCTTCCAAAGATGGAGGAAGCAAATGCGTGAGCGCTAGCCTCTGTTCTTTGAGAGGCAGTGAACCGGAAGTAGTACGAAGAGTTTGAAAAATCAGGTTCGTAAATGCTAGGGTAGCGGGCCATGTATCTTGAGGAAATTGCAGAGAGTTCATACGCTCCTTGACTGTGAAGGTACCCGTCTGTCGAGATGTTCAGATCTGGACGGGGTTGCCACTGAGAAAAGTATTGTAGCGTGTCTGGGCATAACTCTGAAACTATGATTGCAAAAAATACACATTTTTAAATAAAAATTAGTTTAGAGATTGCCAACAGAACAATAATTTACTGTTCAGGGCAGTCTATTACAGTTTCTGGATGAAAGAATTTCTGCATGGAGCCTCGGAATAACTGACTGCATAGCTATGATATCATCTGCCCCGGGATATCTTGTGCCATGTCTTCCAAAGTACCACAGTTTTACTGGAGAACACCCTTCTGGAGTATGGTGAGATGAATCCGCATTCCAGTTGTTATTGTAGGGCCCTTTGGTGGAAAGGTGCTGCAGAGCCTTTTGACCTATTGACTCGTGACATTGTGGATCTCCAGAGGTAGTTCGCAACTGGAGTAACAACAATGGCACTGCAGCAACGGTAAAAACTAGGGAGGAAAACCCCTTGGAGGTAGTACGTCGGTTTCCCATTTTGCATTTATCAGTAAAAACTCTGAACTGTAAAACTTTCAGTGCTAACTAACATGAAAATGATGACTCTGGATTTTAAAACATGAGAGTACAAAATTCAGTAAACTTGAAGTACAATTTATGCATATACCCCACTTTATTTATTTACGAGTGGCGGTCGTGTGAGCGTGCCACTTTTCGAACAACTGAAAATCTACTACAGAAAACAATAATAAACTCGTGTGAGTTTTAGCGTGTATTTATAAGAGCTAACTAAGCTAGATTAATGCGACAAAAGCTGAAGTTGAAACTGCAGAAGCGTCACTTGTGAAACTCATGAGTTCATGTGTAATCATCGCAATTCCTAGTATGTAGCATGTGGCGTATCCCGAGCGGAGTAGACAATACAGGCTAAAAAGCATATGCGTCACTGCTCATTGCAGATTACACAATAAAGTGACAGTCAGGCTGAGAGAATCATCTTTATGATATGTATGTGATGATGACCACAAATACAATACTGCGTCGACGTCGACTGCTTTGTTGTGTCGGTTCATGCATAATAATAATAAATCTGTGATTTCATTTCTCTGCTTATTATTCCAAACTTTGGCTTTGATAAAGTGAATGAGCTGTTGACTTCTGTCCTATGATGTGCAAATCTATTTTTTGCAAGTATGGGAAACTGCAAAGCAGGTGGAAGATATATACCTATAAGAGTACACGAATAGTTAATTACCTAACCTACATAAAGTATATGCACGTTTGTCTACCTATCGGTTAATATGATAGACGACTTTAGTGAATTTTCTGTTTTTCATATCGGCTCATATATGTACATTTTGCATTCATTGCAACTTTGAATTGCTCACCTGCAAAATCCACACAAAAGGTTTTCAGTTATGCTCTACAAATCGTTATTTTCCAGTAAATGGGAAAAACGGAAGTGACTTATTACTACGTATGTGAGTTTGGCTATTTAAAAGCAATTGCCAAATTCATTATCAAAGCAATTAAGTTGTCACAGTCAAAAAGTATGTTAAAATGCCCCAATATAACATTTATTAAATTTCATACCTAATACACAGTTCTAAATTTAGCCAGACAATTTTTCGATGTCTTTAATAGTCCTTATCCTAATATAGAAAACGTCAATCCTTAAAGTTGGGTACTACTACTCGGTTAGTTGTCATACAATATTTGAATTTCTCCCAATCTCATTTTTCTACGAAATAGTATTTCAGCTGGATGGTACGGTAAGTCGGTAACCTGTTTTTCAAATTCTAATGGTGTTGTTGAATTATGTTTAATGTTAAACGTCAAAAGTCCTGTCAAACATATGAACTTAGTAAGGACACTTCACTGCTATGTTCCGGTTCAATAATAATTTCAGGTAGATACCGGCTTGGGAAGATTGACACGGTGGCGGTACTTAGGTAATGTCAGATAAACTTCGTCAGAAAATTCATTACGCAAATAGAATCGAGCAGGTGCGTACGTGGGAAGGGAAGATATTGGCTCCAACATATTATTCATTATTAATATGAATTGATTTATGGGTGGCTACTTTTGTCATGCTCGAACAGTTTTGGATAGTGTTTACCGATTGAGTTTATATAAATATGGGATCATAATAGCTCATCTCATCACTTTTAATATTATTTCGAAATATTCGACTGTTTGCCTTTCACTACTGAATTGACATTTAATACCTCTGACTTTGGACACATGAAAACCATACACCTGCCCACTTCACTGCTGGACTTCACTCTTTTCTTTTCATTGTGGCATTTGCTAATTAAAAATTGAGTATTTGAGCATAGAATGTTTTGTTTAATAGCACAGGCGAACTATCACCTTTTGAGTACATTCTAATTTCTAATTCATGAAAGTACTGCACTGCTCCGCACGAGCATCATTTTTGAATTAGGTGCATAATTTCGAGAGATTTTGCAGTGTTTTTTTTGGCATTTAGACTCCTTGACTTATATTGGAAAATGGCGGTACAAGGATCTTTAAACTTGCTTAAATTTCAAATCGCAATTGGATGCAAAACAGGAATCGTTCCGTTAAAGTTTGAGTCTGTCACATTCTCCAAACCGCAATTCAACCTTGAGGGAAAGCTAACTGATAAGCATCAGTGCGGACATATTCTGAAGCAGTGCTCCCAAAAGTATTTTGTGGCAACTAAGGCTTGGCATGCTTTCATCGGAGCGTCGCTGTTTACAACGGGCGTAGAAATCTATTCATTGCTTTTAGAGAGTTACTCATCAGTATCTTCATCTCTCACCAAATTGGAACTATTATCAATTGCAGCCTTCCACGTATTTTGTCTGATTTTGACTTTTTGCACATTTCTAACTATAATGCCGTACTATCTGTATCCTGAGATGATATGCCAAGCCACCAATTCCATGGAAGACTTGGGGCAATTGGAGATTCGATGTAAGATTCTTAGGGCATTTAATTAAAAAATGCAATCTAATTATGGCATTCTAATTCAATATAAATAATGAACAATCCATCAATAAATTGTAATTATCCGCAGTATTTTCGCGTATCCTACCAGCAAAGAAAGGTGGCCGGAAATGGGATAAGCTTTTACCTGTGATGCTTCTGGTAATTAATATTTCGGTGCTGCTGCTCCCCACTCTTGGCATATCACTGCTGTCTGCCGTATTTCCTCAGCTGTATACAATCTTTAGGAAATCGACAGGACTTTCTATTGTGTTATGGCGAAGATGTGGACTACTTATAATAACGATTTTACGAACAATGTCAATTTTTCTTGCGTTGGGGCCACTACTCTCTCTATCATGCTTGACTGTATTTGTTCTGCTTCAAAACACGAAATTACTACAGACCATTGTCAGGTGCAAGAAAAATTTTGATTACTTCGATCGCCAGGATATCGCCATGTATTATAGAAAAATTCAGATATTTGTGATTTTAAGTAATGGCTACCTGCAGCAGTGCGTTTGGCCCAGTACGCAATTTAACGGGTCCGCTTTAATTATAGCTCTACTTTACTCGGTGATATTATTTGGAGAAACAATTGATGGAAGGTTACTCTTAGGAATGCTCGTGGTTCTAGGAAGTATGACATCGTTTTTACTATATTTAATGGATGTTGCGAGCAAACCATTGCTGATTTCCTGGAAGACGCTGAATGTCTGTGGGGGGAGGTGGAGGAATTATCCCTGGACGAGAAGATTTTTCAGGTCGTGTCAGCCAATTGCGCTAAGAGTGGGCCCGTTTCATAAAATTGATAGGCAAAGGGCAGCCGCTATGCTAAGATTTTGCTTACAAAGAACTGTTTTTCTTGTTGTAAAAAGCCATTCATGAACTGTTAGAAGAAAACAAACACTTTGCAAACTTGAAGCACATTTTGCAAAACATTTTTCTGGTAAACAGTCAATGCATAAAGAAGCAGAGGCAAATTTAATGTAGCTTGATTGTACATGGTCGGATTATAGCAAAACTCATATGCATTCAACACATGCAGTTTATTTACCGGGCCACACTCATATTTGCTTTGTACCACTTACTTGCACTTGTTTAATTATTTATGCAACACATTTTGCGGATAATTGAGACATCCACTAGCTTTTTTGCAATTTTGCTGGCGAAATTTGCAAATTTATCAAAGCTTTACTGTGGTTTGGAAAATTCAAAAATCTAAGCTACATATACCTACTGGTATGGTATTTAAGGTAATTTTCGGTCTTTTCTTCACATCATAAGCTGTTGTAAAGTTAGATCAGTTGGATGAAACTATATTCTTTTAGAGCATTTTGCAACATGCTTCCATCCGTTTTGTTTTTGTGCCTTTGTATGGTAACGGCAGTTCATTTAGTGGAGCTTAGACAAGAGTCATCTACAGAGGAGGAGGTAAAAAAATATAGCATTTTAAAACTGAAGATTTAGCTATTGTCGAAGAGTTAATTTGCAAAAATTGTTTTAAAAAGGGCACACAAGGTGGATGGAAACCAATTCCAATACCCGTACCGCCTGCACCAAGAGGGAATGGACATTCGGTTTGGATAGGAATGGATTGTTTCTGTGGTAATCCCTCAGGTCCAACAACTCCCGGACCCTCACCTTTCCCTGAATGTCCTTTTATAAATGGATGTGATGGGTCCAATGCTAATAATAATTGCATGGTATCGATTGGATCCCCTCCTAGTTGTGCTGCTCCAGATACTGACAAAAGAAAATGCTACTGGCCGCCCCCTCAATGGGGTGCCTCTTGCAGTAAGGTGACTGGGGTGCGGGACTGTTTATGTGATAACCCTTCAGGTCCAACAACACCCGGACCCTCACCTTTCCCTGAATGTCCTTCTACGAATGGATGTGATACGGCTACTGATTGTACAGGTGGCGGGATTGAATTGCCTGATATAATGTGTGCAGACACTGGCAGAAGAAGATGCTACTGGCCACCCCCTCAATGGGGTGCCCCTTGTAGCAAGGTGGCTGGAGTGCGGGACTGTCTCTGTGTGTGAATCCAAGCCCATAGGGTCTATAAGCAAAATAAATCGAAGTTGTAATAACCAAATAGATAATTATTTGTGTATTAAAACTTGCAGTAACCGCTTTAATTTAAATTCGCTAAAAAATTTATACTTACAGATCTGTAAGCTGGTTAGTTATATCAATAAATTGCCGATAGTAAAAAAGCAGCTAAGAAATGCTCTCCATATGCATAACTGTTTGCAGTATTTTGGACGTATTTAAACCCATACTAAAATCTAAAAGCCGATAATCACCTATAAAACCTCCACCAATGTTTTCAAACAACATAAAGTGTGTCTACAAAAACGTATGCTGGTTTTTGTAAATGTCAAAAATTTCAGGGAGCGCCCATTTCGAGTTTATTAGTTATTAATCAATCACAAGCTGGTAATACAAACAAACTTGAAAGAAAATTAATTATTTCGTCAAGTTTGCCTTCTCACTGGAACAAAATCTCACCTTACCCTTACCTTACCCTAACCTACAAGGTTCTCACTTTTATATAGAGAGACGCCTTAGTCCGTGACATTCTCAAAGAGTTCCTGCTACAACTTAACTATGAGAATGAAAGGTAGAAAATGAAAAAC
The DNA here is from genome assembly GCA_027744115.1 of Acrocyrtus sp. NNG-2020. Lineage (NCBI taxonomy): Eukaryota > Metazoa > Arthropoda > Collembola > Entomobryomorpha > Entomobryidae > Acrocyrtus > Acrocyrtus sp. NNG-2020. The sequence continues at coordinate 2,612 of JAHZND010001420.1, read as the reverse complement.
CCACTAGGCATTATGGCTGAAGATCGATCTATCCGAAGATATAAGATTTTCGACTTTATGTCCTATAAATTTTGTCCGATGCATACAAAATATCATAAACATCAAAATGTTATTTTGCTTTAAGGATTTGTCAAAATTGAATAGCAGCTCGTTTCTGTAATTGCAAATTATTATTCTTTTTACCACTCATACGTTTCACGTCAGTTCCATTTTCGACAATGGACTTTTCTTATTGCAAACTAAATTCAAAATTGTGACCTCCTTAAATAATATGAAAGGGGCTCTTAAAGTAATTGTTTGTAAAGTGATAAATACCAGAGTATTGCTAATTCCAAGCTCGTGGTCAGGTATGTAATACACAATATCAAGCTAGGTAATTGTTTGTAAAGTAATAAATACCAGAGTATTGCTAATTCCAAGCTCGTGGTCAGGTATGTAATACACAATATCAAGCAGACAAAATCAATAAAACAGCTAACTCGGCGGACATCAGTCAAAATTTACACTTTTTCAGTAGCAGAGCTGCTGTCTAGTCCAGTCTTGCTTTAGTAGCAGTCACAAACCAAAGGCCTTTAACGGTTACATGCACTTTATTCGTCTCTTCATAAATATGAAAGTGCAAGTGAGCAACTTTGAGAAAAAAATTGAAAGACAATGACTCAATCCAAGGTACAATCCGAGTTCCACAAAGACACCCCATTTGGACTGTCCATATTTGTCAAAGTATTTTTAGACTGTGCCTATTATCTCTGCTTAAGTCCATTCAGAGTAGAACTCATCTCTAATAAAGTTTATATTAAAGGTTGTGTGCAGCAAAAGATTCTTTGTGCGATTTCTTTAATTCTTCTCCTGCCGTGGATTATCCGGGACATAAGAGCTGGATTTGGAGCCATTTCTACTCCCAACAATCCCTCTCTGTACTTTGTATCCGCTCTAATTACAATAAACTCCTTCGCAAAACTTCTAATTATTTTAGCAGTGTGGATGAAGCGTAGTAAAGTTGTTGGCATTTTGAAATGCTCGATAAAAATGAATAGCGAAACGGAACTCCACTGTTCTCCAGAAAAAGTAGCAAAATTTAAACTGATTGCCTACTTCCTCTGTTTGGGATCGCTTTGCTTCATTCTCTTTGATTGGGCTAGTGGGAGGGACGTTGTCAAGTATTCAGCTATCAGTACTCCCATATGGAATCCAACTAAATGGTGGAATATGATGGTTTATGTAGGCAGGTGGAACCTCTTTTTGGAACAGTCGTACTTCACGAATGTCTCAGAAAGTGTTTGCAACTGTTCATGGAATAGCTTATTTCACGGAAGTGTGGCGGCACTGGGATGGCTCTACAGGTTATACTCTCTCATACTCAAATTTAAGCAATTTTGCTGATTAACACCAAGTCTGTGAGAACGTACCTATTTTGCTAATTTCACTTTTAAGGCGGATTATTGGGGTATACTGCGACTTATTTCTATTGGTAAGTGTTCTCTGCATTCGGCAATATGTGAGGGCTTTCTCATCAAGCTTACAAAACCAAATGCCACCCAGCCGATATGAAGACACTTCTCCAGCCTTTGAGAAAGCCGTTGCGTCAGGTTCACACGGAAAATTTGAGAAATCTTGGGCTCAAATTTATAATGAATACCGGTGGCTCAAGGACCTGGCAGCTTCGATTAACTCCGTTTTCGGGAGCTATGTCACTTGCTTTGTAGTTGCATCCATCATAGACTATGCTTTCGCCTTTGAATACTTTTTCTCTCAAGAAATCAAGTTGCAGTGGGCCACATTCATTTCATTTTGGTTCTTTGATATAATGCAATTCTGTGTTATATATTTTTGCGTGGATATTTGCAACCAAGTAAGATTGAAATGAGGACAGTTACCTGTATTTTGATTGAAGTCGTTCTGATTTGTTCAAATTTGTTTAAAAAATTATTTATGGCAGATGGACACTTTGAAAGCATGGCTGTCAGTTGATGCAAATCGCAAAATAATTCCTTATGACCAGCTCCACATGGTTTTGAATGAGGTGGACTCCCATGCAGTAGCAATCAAAGCGCTTAATGTTTACCCTATTACATATTCAGTGCTAGCAAATGTAAGAAACTAATTCAACCAATATGTTAGATATTCACTATATAAGAATTTGAATTTAAGAAAATGGATTCAATTTATTTCTTATTCCATTTTTAAATATAACTTTCACTTTTTCAGATGGTGGGTGTAGCGATTACCTACTTGGTCATCTTTATCCAGAACAAGCCATGCGAAACTTGACTTCGCGCTTCGCAGCCGTTGTCGTCTCAGCAAACTAATTTTAAAAAATGTCGAGGTGAAATATATTTTATTTTTACTGGATAATTTGATTAGGTATTTAATTGACAGTTAAATAAGCTCGTCACCTTTTCAAAGCTATATGGGTTATTTGTGATTATAATCACAAAAATGAACACCCATCCATTACTGTATGATTCTATGTTCCATTGATTCCTCACGTGCAAATTAACAATTTTGCTGGTATAACATGTGAGCGCTGTAACCTTGTAGCTGATGTGCCCTACTTACCTAATCAAGTTACGCTATTAAATGCACATTTTGAAAATACCTATCCATTGTTC
>JAHZND010001419.1:0-16456 GCA_027744115.1 Acrocyrtus sp. NNG-2020 | reverse complement strand
ATTTCGATGAAAATACATCAGAATTGAATTTGAGAAACTATTCAAGCAAAAGAGCAATTAGACAGGTGAAAGACTCTGCGAGAGCCTTTTTTTGCTACGAATCTCTAGAAGAAAAAAATCTGGACCCATGGGATGTCCTGAATTTCATTCCAATATTGCTCCCTGCCACAGCCACCCTTTTTTCTATGCCTTATTGAACCCGAGTAGAGGAGTAGTAAGTACTCTGTAATATATCCAATAATAGCAAAAAAAACCTTTTTTTCCCTAAATAGCAGTTGTCATTGTCAAAAATACTGATCATTCCCGTTCACAAAGAAAAGAAGAGAAAGTTTGGCAGTCGAGTATACATTTTTATTTTATTTTATACGGTTATACCTCTACAGCAAACATTCCAATATGTACGATGTACCTAAAATGGAATCGACGAGAATCTAGCTGTATCACCGGTATCGAAAAAGTTTGGCCTTTTTTTTCTCAGAACGGGATGGAACAGTTATTAAATCGTATTGGAAAAAGAAGATGTTTCCACTAGTGAAAACTTCTGACTGATGATAATTCTGTGGGGAAGTTTAGCTCCCTACTAATTCCTTTTCATAGAGTGATACAGCCACTTCACGTGTTACTGCTCATCATACGTTACTTGGTCAGTCCCTCTGGGGCTCAGTGGACCGTTATTAACTGAAATGGAATGAGCAGAGTCTCATGAACAAACATGCCCATTCTTTTGAAAACTTCTGGAAATGTTGTCTAGTGCGTTTTTTTGCTTCTTCGTGAACGTGTTCACGTATCCTACACTGGCATCTTCAGTAAACACACGCACCAAAAAAAACTACTGAAAATTGAGCTGGGGAGAAGCACTGGGGATTTTTATTCGTGTAAAGGGAGGAAAGTAAAAGCACTCCCAAATTATATACACTTTCCCAATTGGGGACTGAATATATTTAGTACCTTGCTAAGGTTTTTTTTATTCCAAATAGTACACAAAATGTACAGCTATAAAGCGAGTGCAGCTTCATATATGTAATCAGGATATAATTAATGATATTCAGGATAAAACGTAATTAGTCCAGGATTTTCCCTCTGATTTTAACTAGAGAAATGATATAATTAGTGGATGAAAGCGCATTTCTTTTGCATTTTGTAAAGGAAAAACAATTGTAGCCAGATTTTTGCCGTGAGTTGATTATGAGCGACCGTGCGTAGAGATAAATATGGCGACAGCGGCTGACTGTTTTTATCAGAGTTTTTTAATTTTTAATGAGCCTTCACTGTAACTTTGTAGATGGTTTTTGTGCAGGCAGATCTCCAGTCCCTAGACAGATGCAAATTCGTAAAAAAAGACGTTATTTTTATTAAGACCGGAGAGCTTGTTTAGGTGTGACTAAGGCGTGCATTTCTGAGAGGATGATGTACTCTTGGCATTTCATCAACTGGAATCGTCAGCTGTGGAGTGTCTTGGAGGAAATTGTGTGCAAGAGAGCATCCCTATTCCTGTTTTTATAGTGCTGTTAATATTTTTTTGTAGGGAGCTCCATCGTACTCAATCTCACTCACCTGCACTCCTCCCAAAATTACTTTGCGGATAAGTTGGTTGAAGTGAAGGTATCAGAGCAACCTCGTTATGGAACCTTGGCAATGATCTCGAGACCTGAGCCGCCCCTCCCGAATTTTCCCTACAAGGCACTTCAAGACGGAAAAATAATTTACACTCATGACGGCTCCGAAACACTCACAGACCAGTTTACTGTTGTAGCCGTGGCACAAATATTTGAAGATAATTTGAGTGGAATTGGCAGCACCGGTGGAACAAGCACTCGACGTCTCAGCCTCCCACATGTAGTCCACATCAAAGTGGTTCCGGCGAACGATCAAGTCCCAGCAGTCGTCAATAATACTGGAACCTGGGTGTGGGTTGGTGGCACTGCTCCTCTCTCCAATGCTGAATTAGGTATGTTCATATTACACAGCCAGCCCTCCTCCTCTTTGCTTTCTATTTGCGCATCTTCCACTATAAAGGAGCCAAATTGCAGAAAAAATATGTTCATTCTGGAAAGTGCCCTTTCTCTAATATCACGTCACGTTTCAGAAGATTGGCGAAAATAACAAACTGCGCTTTAAGTCGATTCCTTTCCCTTGTTCAGATGAATTAACCTTAACGAACGAGGAATTGCGAAATCGGGAAAACAAAGAGCGTACATAGCTGTCCCACTTCTTTCTTATTATTAGCCTTCCTCCTTTCTAGTGCCGTATCATTAGCGCCTATTCTGTGTGTGTGTCGCGTAGGTATAAACATGTTTTCACTAGGACTAGGCTAGTATAGCCAAATATGCCTATTGCAAATGATAATTTAGGAGAAAAGGAAAATGTGTCTACTCGGAATTTTGCTGAATTCAAATTTATTTATACAGCTGCAACCGATGGAGACTCAGATGAGAACCAGCTGGTTATTTACGTGGTGGCGACAAAAGGAGGTTTCCCCGCTTTAAAGTTATTAGCCTTCCTCCTTTCTAGTGCCGTATCATTAGCGCCTATTCTGTGTGTGTGTCGCGTAGGTATAAACATGCTTTCACTAGGACTAGGCTAGTATAGCCAAATATGCCTATTGCAAATGATAATTTGGGGGAAAGGGAAAATGTGTCTACTCGGAATTTTGCTGAATTCAAATTTATTTATACAGCTGCAACGGATGGAGACTCGGATGAGAACCAGCTGGTTATTTACGTGGTGGCGACAAAAGGAGGTTTCCCCGCTTTAAAGAGCCAACCTGACACGCCACTGCACAACTTTACACAATCGCAAATAAATCATTCCCAAATTGTGTTCGCTCACAAAGGTAAGCGAGGCTAGACAAAATTATTATTTTTAGAGTGCGGAAGCTGATTGCCGTGCTTTGTGGGACTACGACTGCAGTGATAATTATTGGTTTATCTATTCCAGGATTGGACACGAAAGATGCTTCATTTGACTTTGAAGTTTCCGACGGTTTAAATGAAGCCGGAATAGAGGCTTTCAAGGTGGTCGTAAGAAAACCAGAGCTGCAGCTGTACGATGGACGAGTAAAACTCGCCGTATTTCCACTCACACAGGCTCTCCTCAAGCCTGACAACATTTTAGTAAAAAGTACCGACGGCAGAGACGTAAATTATCAGGTAAAAAATATTTTCCCGTCAAAAATCAATTTTAAAAAATGTTGAAAATCCGCAAATTATTTCTGGAAACAGTCCTCATTTTGCATTTGCATCCATATTGTCTGAATTGTGATGTGAAAATTGAATGAGAAAAGATGGCAGGAGATACAAACATTTCCGAGAATTATCAAAGACAGCTCAAACAACTCTTTTTACTCGCCGCAGTCCATTCCATTTCCTTTTTACCACTTTCTACGAGTTAGATGAAGAGAGGCCCGGTCTTAATCATACTTATTTTGAATAAAGGTAGTAAAAATGTGTCGTAAAAGGAGTCTATTCCCAGCTCCCTTAGATTCTCTTTCACTCTTACTTTCACTCTTACTTTTACTCCAAAACAAGGAGAAAAAATACAGAGAAAAAAGTTTACTTTTTCACTATTGTTAGTATACACACGTAAAAAGATACTCAACAAGCTCGCGGCGCTTAATATGATATAATGTATTTTTTCTGTACAAATAAACGTAACAAGCTACACATTTTTTAACATTTTCAACTAGAAAAGAAAAAAAAATTGTCGATTTTTTGTATCTGTATCTGTAGCAAGTTTCATGTTGCTTTTTTGTAGTGAATAGGTATTCACATGAGTAGGGAATAGGGAGTCAAAGAGAAGTATTTTTATGCTCAAGAGTCACTGTCAAAAGGGACACTTCTGCAAATTTACAGTGTTGTTTACTCTTATTGTGTTGGTACTCTAGGGTTTTATTTTGCGTAGTTCATTATACTTCGGAGAGAAGAGTGAAAGAATATCCGTACCATATTTCTTTCATTTCGAGGATAAATAAGTCGCGAGGTATTAGATAGCACAAGTGTGGGAATTTGATATGTTCTGAAAATGACTTTTTTTNAGTTCATTATACTTCGGAGAGAAGAGTGAAAGAATATCCGTACCATATTTCTTTCATTTCGAGGATAAATAAGTCGCGAGGTATTAGATAGCACAAGTGTGGGAATTTGATATGTTCTGAAAATGACTTTTTTTTCTCTTGCTCTGCTCACTTGTCAAACTACGTATTTGCCATAGAAGAAAGGATAAGATTTTTGGGATGGGGATAGTCGACGAAGATAACCCCAATGTCCATTTAACTTTTCATCAGGATGTTTTAGAAGGAAGGTTTCGCAGGGCTTTCTTAGCTTCATTTTTTTGTATTTAGGCATGATAAAAAATACAATTTTTCTTCATGTTGACTGATCCTGTGTGTATTTCCTGGGTAGAGTGGAAACTCATGTGTGGTGTGTGATTTTTTTTCGTTGTAGATCTCATCTGGCCCACTTCTAGGCCAAGTATTGATTGAGCGGAGTGAAAACAACTTTAGTCCAGTTGCTTCCTTCACTCAGATGGATGTTAGCAATGGGAAAATATTTTATCAGCATTTGAAGATCTCCAGAGGACCTAAAGCTAACGATTTTATACGACTCACTGCCCACTCACGGTAAGCATCTCACACCCAACAGAGACAAAAAAGTTTTTGAAAAAACGCTGGAGTGTTAAATGCTCACAGCAATAAACACAAATTAAATGAGCAAGTGGGGTGAAAAGGCTATAAAAAAGGAATATTCCCTAACGGCCCACTCCCAAAAAGTAAGAATAATGAGCGGTCAACAACTGACGAGAGAGGATCTCTCAGAGGAAGCGAGACCCGAAAAAAAAAGTAATTTTTTAGAGTTGGGCCATCCACATGGCTGGCTGGGCCTGGTTTTTTTTGATGCGTCATGTTGGAGTGGGAAAAAGTGTGTAATTAAATAGTAATGAATATCACATAAATTTGGTTAAAGGAATATTCCCTAACGGCCCACTCCCAAAAAGTAAGAATAATGAGCGGTCAACAACTGACGAGAGAGGATCTCTCAGAGGAAGCGGGACCCGAAAAAAAAAGTAATTTTTTTAGAGTTGGGCCATCCACATGGCTGGCTTGGCCTGGTTTTTTTGATGCGTCATGTTGGAGTGGGAAAAAGTGTGTAATTAAATAGTAATGAATATCACATAAATTTGGTTTGTTTACTACGCAGTGCATGATAATTGGGAGCAGTTGTGGCGTGGTTGTAGTGAAATTCCAAAAATATGATAGAACTGTGCCACATCAAGGCGGAAGTTAAAGCCAGAAAGTAGTAACTTTGTAAATGCTAAATTAGTAATGAAAGGTTTCTCGCAGTGAAGACTTTTTAACGGAGTTGATGGAGAAGCGTATTATTCTAAAAAATTAATTTCTTTTACAACTACTAGGATTGGGAATTACTACAACAGGTAGTTAAATTTTAAAATGGAAACTTTTTACTTTTTTGCTGTAGGCGTTCCAGTTAATATAGGAAATTGCTAGAGTTGAAGTTTAATACCGTCAGTCCTAATTTTATTTTAGTAGGCTCTCCTATTAGGCACGAGCAAGCAAACAGGTGTGGTTGCATAAAATGTTTATACTTGGCTATATTCTTTTCATAAGTTTGGTGGCTGGTGGGACGTAAAGGAAATTACAAGCCACTTCCGCTTAAATATTACCAGTCATCTCCGTATCGCTTTAGCAAGGAAACGTTGAGGCGTGTTCACTTTAGACTTCTATTACCTCTGCTAAAGGATTTTTCCCCTTTTCTCAGAAACCTTAAACAAGCAGTTCTTTAGTAGTACAAACATTTCCGTTTTCTAGCATATGGTAAAAGGTGAGCAGCATATGGGAACTTTCTAACTTTTCACTGGAATAGCTCAGAACTCTCCCACTTACCACCTTATCATCATCACCCTCCAAAATCAAAATTTTCACGTGAATCTTGTACCAGCTCTCCTCCACAGTCTCTCCGTGATCTTACAGTAATTTGTAATAAAAATGTTAAAAAGGGCGAGGCACAACTCCATTTTTGCTTACTTTAAAACCTGATTTCCATTCCATCTATTCGTCTCCTTTTGTCCATCTTCAGACAGCACAGCTTTTAGCAACATACGCGCTAAGTTATCCTGTCAGGTGTTAGAATATGTGTCAAGTGATGTATTAAAAGTGTGCATAACCTGGACTTATGCCTGTTTACAAAAGCACTAGATGAACAGGAGACAACACTTGTTTAGAACGGTTATGGGGAATAGCGAGACATAAAATATAGAAAGCAAATTTCCCCGCATTCACCATCTCCTTATAAAGTGAGCCGTAACGGTGCTTGTATAGCCCGTACAGCACTCCTTTTCTTTTTTTTACATCATCATCATCCTGCCCTATTCTAAAGCGTTTTTTCTTCAGTAATAGAAAACTAACAAGTAGAAAAGGCAAAGAGAAAATAAAGCGGAAAGTCTTTTTTTTTCGTAGCCATGTTGCTTTAAAAAATAATATGTGGATGGTCACAGCTTAAAAAGGAAGAAAGCGGTAGAGGTAGATATAAGGATGGTATATAAGCGCCATATAAGAAAAAAAAGGAAGGTCATCTCATAACCCATAAATGATAATAGGAATGAAATTTATGTAAGGAAATGGCATAATATTACCAGGACGTAAATTGTTCCAAGTGTCAAACATATTTTATATCCTTTGCGGTTGGTCGTTGAACCTCTCTCTCATCGCTCTATTTTCCAGACGACCAACCAGCTGGTGCTATTACTGAAGTAAAAAAAGTGCTTTCTATGTACAATAGCCGCCACCACCACCATAATATCCAGTCACCCACACAAAAAAAAATATTTCAGCCATAGCCATAGTCATAGTCATCCCATCACACAGCCCAAAAAATAAATATATCTCGGGGCACAAGCATAAGTAAGCAACCATCCTATAAAGATATTATGTATACCGGATCCGGAGGAGAAGAAGAGAGAAGGAGAGAATCTTTGTAAAAATGTCTCATTTCCGTGAACATTTGCTGGGGGCTTTACGCATGTCGATTTTTAAATCAAGCGACATATTCACACATCGTGTGCCTTCCCTTTTTTCCCTATAACTGGGAACTGGGAACCGTTTTTTTGTATGTGCTCTCTGTGTATGCCCATTTGTTATTTTTCATTGGAAAACCATCTTTCCCTCTCCTTCTTCTCCTGTGTACTCCGTCTCAGCTTACTGTCATTGTCATTTCGTCGCCCTTATCCAAGTCTTTGACTTCAAATGCTTATTCACATCGATTCTTTCATCCATTTATCTTGTGATATCCATTTTGTAATGTAGTGCCTATTCTTATAGTCGCTCTACAAAGGCCTTTCTATATATTATTCTTTCGCTGAGAAAAAAAGCCACTAGTACGTGAATGGATAAAAGATCTGAAGTGGATTCTCCTTTCTCTCTTCTCTCTCCTTTTTTCTTCTCTTTTTTTTCCTGTGAGGAATGAAATGGAATGGAAAAAATATTGGATTTTCTTGGATGGAAATAAAGACACGACCGCACTGACCATTAGGGCAACTTGATGATAGGAAATGGTCAGTGAAATTTGTATCTGTACTTACTAGCGACGACAACAAAAAAAGCGCTTTTCACTCGGGTCCTCTCTTCCTCTTCTTCACTCTCAGTGTGTACGTAATTAAGGAATTTTTGTGTGAGTATGTCTCTTTTTATGCGACGCAATCTGTTCAGGGTATTTTTGCGAGGGGAAAAAGGACAAAAAAATTGTATAAAGTAGTTAGCCAGCAGTTTGGCTAAAATTGATCAAATGAATCACTCACTCGCACACTTTCCGCAGTGTAGTGCTGTAGATACTGTGCCCTTTTTTGTCTGGCTCAACGCTCAGGCCAATGTTTGTAAACGCTGATAAGAAGAAAAAAGCGTCCTTTTCGGGTATAGAAATGCGCCAAAAATGTACTGCTTATAGGGAGGACTTACTAGTTTCTCATATGAGCTTTTTTATTTGAAGGAAATTGATAAATACTTTGCTCTGATGGGAATTTGATTGAGATTTGGCACTTATGTGTTTTCTCCTTTTTTGTTTGATTTTCCGGGGGAAAAAATCTCGGTGCCACAAACTGCTGTACTGGGCTGGCGTGACACTTCCTGGTTTGATATATATTTTGTCTCTACTTATGCGGACTGGACGACCCAGATTTGCCGACCCTTTGACAAATATCTCCGTAGAAATAGATATTTCTGTCAGTGGAGCTGCCCTAGGGGGACTTCAACGGTATGTTTCTATTCAGGGACTTTCAGTGAAGGAAGGAGGCCAAGTGCCCATCACCTCTCAGAATATCAACTTCTCCGCTGTGACCGACTTCATCAGCATGCATCACAGAGGTAAGAAAAAAAATATATTTTTTGCTTTTTGCTAAAGATAGAGACTTCATTACTGTGTCCCTGTTTGGAGATGGAAGACAGAAAATATATTTTTTTCACTTAGTTTCTCTCCATACAAATCTATTGTCAGACGAAAGTGGCCCTTTGTTGCTATTTTTTCCGGTTGTCCTAATTCCAGCATAAAATGAAATATGTATGTCCCAGATTTGCCGACCCTTTGACAAATATCTCCGTAGAAATAGATATTTCTGTCAGTGGAGCTGCCCTAGGGGGACTTCAACGGTATGTTTCTATTCAGGGACTCTCAGTGAAGGAAGGAGGCCAAGTGCCCATCACCTCTCAGAATATCAACTTCTCCGCTGTGACCGACTTCATCAGCATGCATCACAGAGGTAAGAAAAAATATTTTTTTTCGCTTTCTGCTAAAGATAGAGACTTCATTACTGTGTCCCTTTTTGGAGATGGAAGACAGAAAATATATTTTTTTCTCTTAGTTTTTCTCCATACAAATCTATTGTCAGAAGAAAGTGGCCCTTTGTTGCTATTTTTTCCGGTTGTCCTAATTCCAGCATAAAATGAAATATGTATGTGACAATGAATCGATTCCTGAACTGACTTTTTTGTGCTATTTCCACTAACTACACGCTCCGGTGAAAGTCCCAGGAAAGTTTGATTGGGTAAATAAGATGGATAGAGATGAGACGAGGAGGAAGTAGCGTGGAAGAAGAGGAACAAGGAAAAATGAGTCTTTGCCGAGTGTCTCCTTCGTTCACTATTGAAGCTTTCTGCCAGGCAAAAAAAATTCCGTTGCAGAAGAGACAAAAAAGGACAAAAAGTAGGAAGTGAGGATTAGTGGGCGAAGTTTGTTATCCGTATAAGGTTTCGTCAAAAATGGTACGGGATATATGATATATGGCTTCACCGTAACCCCTTCCTTTTGCGAATTTTTTGTTGGGTTGCCAATGTAGTCCATTTTGGTCCAATTTACAAAACAATTCGTTTTTGGGCCTTAACGTATTGGGGAGGCATTCGGGGGAAATGCAGAAAATCACTTAAATTACTGGGACATACTAATATATGAACATATGAGAGAGTGTGCAGCGGAACGAGAGCAAAAATCTGCCGAGTAAGTGGAGGGGAATAAGAGTACGCTCTGGAGTAGAAGGAGCCTGATAAATGAATTGAAATAAAAAGGGGATTTGTGACAAATTTAGGAATTTCTCATACATGCAAGATATTCCTTATTCGACATAAACATTTTTTGATATTTTCTTATTCCTTTTGTGCGAATATACCTATTTAATATATATTTTTTGCAGAATTGAAAATTACTTTTTTTTTCTTTGTCATTCATATCCCAACTACAAGTAGAAAAAGGAAAATCTTACTTTGATGAAAGTCATTTCCAGTGAATAAAGTAGAAAAAATCGTTTTTATTAGAGGGATCCTGAAAACACTCAGAGTCAGAGAACGTCCGCGTAGGTGAACTCTGAACAAGTACTTTTCCCAGAGAAAAAGGAGAAAAGGAGGAGGAACGCACTTTATGAAAAATCCTATTTCTCTACCCTACCCCTACCAATTTTCAAGAACGGAAAAGTCCTCTAATCCAAAAGTACATGGAACTGCAGCAGGAAAAATTCTTTCCTCCTTTCAATTTGACTCAATTTTGAACTTTTTCCTGAAAACTGTTCACTTACGCAAATCCTCGATACTACATTTTTCTACATTCTTCTATATTCCTTTTAATATCCACTTGCAAAGTGGCATAATAGCTTTAAATCGATGCACGATACACATAACTACAACCACTTCAGTTTCAGTACACAATTTTTTTTATCCAAGTACATTTTACCGGTTAGTTGAATAAAAAAATATATTTCGCTAAATAAGTGCCTTTACTATCTTTTCATAAGAAAATGAGAGCTTCACATGGCTATGGGAAGATTCTTCCAGAGAGAGAGAGCCAGAAATCTCACGGAGAAAAGGAATTCTTAATGCATCTACTCAAAGAGCAAAAAATCGCACAGGAAAATATATTTTGTATCTCGAGGAAAAATCTCTTTTTTTCTTATAGTACATCTGCGTGAGTGCACATTTTCTGCTACGTTTATGATATGAATCTTTACAAGTTTTTATCGGTTTAAGCGCTGGGAAAAAGGCATATCTAAACGACTACTTATTATAAACTTAGGGCACTCTTGTAAGGTCAAAAATGAGACCAATTACGGGATATACTGAGGAAAAAGTAAGAAAAACTTTTTGGAGTTGAGTACTTTTGGTAGTGTAATACATAGCTAGAGCGCTCTCATATATAGTCCCGCTTTTGATGTCTTTTCTTCGCTAATAGTATGAACTTGAGGAGGAGAAGAGGAAAAGACGGGAGATGGAGAGAAAAAATGGAGGAAAATGAGGAGAGGGAAAGCGGGAGGGAGAGTGGGAATGGAAAAAGATTGATGAACTTGAGAAGTTCCATAAAAAGTGCTGATTGCTGCTGAAAAAAAGAGCCCATTCCTTTTCCCATCTCTGAATATAGCCATATATAAGGATATAGATTGGGTATTAGAGCTGTGCTGGAGAATGGGAAGGTGCATTGCAAAAAAAAGTTTATGGTTATGGAGTATCGTGCAAGATGGGGTCAGACCTTTATTTTCTAGTATATAAATTTGGCGAAAAGGAAAAGAGAAGTTTTTGGAGGAAGTAGTCTCAGTCACCACTCACCAGTTACGTAGTCACTAATATACCTATTTCCAGTAATTTGCCGTTTAATGTCCCCCACACACCGGTAATGGTAAAAATAGGAGTGCAGACAAACGGCAAACTTTAACCAATTAAATTAAACATTGTACTCAATGCACTTTTCGGTGAAGACGGAAAAACATATTTTACCCAGTTATACTATCATTATGGAGGGTAAACAATGTAAAAAATTCTTTCTTCCTATGACAGCTACATAATTATCTGCTATAAATCAATATTAACTTTTGCCCGAACACGACGGAGAAAACAATGCTGAAATAAATCATAGCTTTGTATAATTTACGACTTAATTTCAATGCAAAGCAACAATATTGCTGGCGTATTGGCGTAAATTGATGCTCGGGCAATTTAATGATTTTGCCCACCCTGAGAAAAGTATGTTTGGGATATTTTGCGTTCATCTTTACCGGAAAAAAATTTGCAGGAGCATGCAAAAGCAAAAAATTGAGCTGGCAGAAATCACAGCCTTTTTATAAACACTTTTTGCTACTTCTCTCATATATTTTCCGGGTGACATGAGTGAGTGGCGAGTGGTAAAAAGTTGTTTAATTAATTTACTAGTCATCCAGCGGAAAAGTAGAATATCGATTTGCGAGGTTGCTGATAATGTTGAAGAGTCTTAATTAGGAGTAGATAAAAAAGTAATGGACTCTCGCCCACGCAGTATACTTTTATACGGTGAACAAAGGATACTGTTACGAAAGAAGTTTTTTTATATGTTCTTTTTCAGGAAATGTATGGAAGGGAGGTCAACCAACGCTGAGGTTATTAGTGTCGGACGTGCCTAAACACGGTTGGCTGAGTGAGTCGGACGAGAGGAGACTGAGACCGGGGGCTGAGTTTTTCCCACTTTTTCAGGAAATGTATGGAAGGGAGGTCAACCAACGCTGAGGTTATTAGTGTCGGACGTGCCTAAACACGGTTGGCTGAGTGAGTCGGACGAGAGGAGACTGAGACCGGGGGCTGAGATTTTGCCATCACTCCTTTCAAGTGGCACTCAGCTGAAATATGTTCACGACGATTCCGAAACAACTTCAGACCAAGTGGGCTTCTCCCTTTGGCTCTGGACAATGGCGGCAACAAGCATTTCCTCCACAACAGCAATAGTATCAACAAACAATGTGACACTGATGACAGCAACCTCTTCCTACTCGTCATCCTCATCGGGAGAGGATGGGCTGGCACTGGGAGGCACAGATGGATTCACTGACACGTCCACGTGGCTCCTCAACATTACGCTCCCTATCGAAGTCATCCCTATCAATGACCAGGTTTTCTTCGTTGCAACTCCCAAAATGCCAATTGCACCGGTAGTTCAGGTAAATGAAAAGGAAAAATAGATTTTTTGATTTGCTCTCCACCCAAGTCATATAAAATATAGTTTTTATCTCGTTTAAAAATGTGACACTCGTCGCATCTTACTTTTTTATTTCCTTATCTGGCATGTCCTCTCAAAAATAAAAATAAATCCTCACAACTTCTATTTACGTGTGAACAGGAGCACTGGAGAAAGCTTACAAGGAACGATTTGCTGACGACAGACCCCGACACTCCACCTGCCCACATTGTCTACGACGTGCTGAAAATTCCACATGGCCGCTTTGTGCTTTTGTCTGAGCTTTCACCACATCCAGCGTCACCTCCGTCAGGAGCAGTTCCCTCTTTGATCCCTCCATCCGTGGCTACAATGACTGTTCCGCATAGGCTTGCCGTAAACGACCTGGATAACGTGAAAGACTTTCCACCCACAACTCGATTTTCTCAGGTATGCCTTGGAATGACACATCTTTCATGATAAATTACACTTTCTGACTGCTCAGTCAAGCATGCCATGTATTTCTCATGCGATAGGATCGCATTATCATAATGATATTTTTTCTAGAAAAATGAAGCTTTTTTAGTACAAAGGAATGATTTTTTTTCTATTTTCCTTTTTGTCACAACGCTTTTCATGTTAAACTTCGGCAGGCGGACGTTGATGCGGGGAATGTAGTGCTGATGCATAGTGGGCCAGTGGCTCCTGTGATTGCAAATTTGAGGGTGTCAGATGGAGAGCATCCACCCGGATCAATCATTCTCAATGTGCCAGTGCAGCCGCTTACGCTACAAGCTTTGCAGAGTCAGTCAAGCCCCATTAGAATACAGCAGGGGAGTAGTATAATGTCGCTGTCCCTGGTGAATCTTCACGCTCACACCAATGGTCACGTAACAAGGCTCAGCTATAATATTACAAGATATCCACTGCATGGCAAGATACTACTCAGGGATCGGACTACAACGACGTCCGTTTTCTCCCACTACGAGCTGCTCAGAGGTTCGTCCTTTTTTATATTTACTTCCACTCTGGTATAAAGTTGGAAGGAAGTGAGGCTGTCAAAAACTGTTTTTGTATGGCTGAGAGCTGGCTAGGATATGAAATGAAAACTTTTGAAAGAGCTGCTCATTTTAGGGAGAGATAGTGGTAGCGTGATCCTTGCAAAAATTGCTGGAGGGTTGTATTTAATTTTTATTTGGTTTTTCTTGCTTGTGAAAAGGTGAGCTTTCATACGTGCAGACGGACATTTCTGTGGCGAACGACTCTTTTGAAGTGTCTGCCCATTTTAACGACCCAGAAATCCACAGAGTGTCAACATCCTGGCTTGTCAATGTCGTTTCCGTTCCTCTGCTGAGACGGGTCAAGGAGGTGAACTCGTTTATCAAAGGATTTGCAGTGGGCGGAATTGTCGCTCCTGGCGAGAGCGAGTTTTCAGCTTCATATGGGATGCGGACTACGCTCAACCTAGCTTTGCTGGATGCATCACCTCTTGCAGTGGTGACCGGTGCTAATCCCCTGTATGAAATCCTCCTCCCTCCTAAATTCGGACAGCTGTACAAAATTACGCCTCAGCTCCACTACGCCAGTGGTTCCAAGCTCAATCCGAGATATAAGAGGGACGGGGAGATGAAAAGTGGGAGAGATGAGTTAGTGGATGAGATGGGACAACCTGTAATTTCTCCTGCTGCTGTGAGCAGTGGTCAGTACGGGAGGGTAGCCTCCCGATTTTCTCACGAAGATATTCGCCGCGGTGCAGTAGTCTACTACCCGGACATCCAAAGTAATGAAATAATGCCGGTGAGGGGAGCTCAAGCAGACGAGTTTATCTTTAAAGTGTTAGCTCCAGGCGTGCAACCTGCTATAGGGATTGCCAAATTCAATTTGGGGCCCAATCAATTCTACGATGAAAAACCGCAAATTATCTCGGATGGCTCTACTGACCCAGCCACAAAGCGGTCTAGACCGACCTCAATTCGGGATATCACTCAGCTAGTCACTCCTCACATGACCAAAGACTCCCTAGTCACGATAGGCGTAGTGGTGGTGGGGATTGTCACTCTGAGCTTATTTCTTGTCGTGGGAATTCGCTGCACTTGCTCAAAGAAGGGGTCTGGTCACCGACACCACAACCATCACAGGGGAGGACAGGACAGAGCTGGGGGTGGCTCTGTGGAGCAACAGAGGAGAAGGAGCTCTAATGGGCTGAATAATGGTGGGGCAGATCCCAAAACGAATGGGATCGGTATTATTGATGCCTACGCCCCATCCACTACCTGCACTATGATTGATACGTGCCCGTCAGACTCCGAAGGTGGTCTCAGGTAAATGCTCATTCAAAAAAATTTTATTCATTATTTCAGATGTGATCGTAACAATAATGAAATAAATATGTGCGTGTACCAGTTTAACTTTTGAATCGTAGTCTCGTAGAGAAATTTATTTTCTCACTTGCGATAAATTTTAAATTGCATTGTGTACTTAATTTCTTAAACAGTAAATATCAAGTAATCATTCAGAAAAATTAATACCGTAAAAATTTTATATCCTTTATTCTTTCCCATCCTTAAAAGACTACATTACTGACAAAGTGAAATTTTAAAGGAGGAATAACGTTTTCTTCTAAATTTTGAGACTTTCACTGACCTGACAAGTAGAAATTTTAAAACGAAATATTTTTCTCTGAATCCCTTTTCTCTGCGGAAAACTTGTCCTTTTTGTACTACTAATAAAACTCGTGTGTTTTTATATATACTATCCCCACTACTACTACTAATTGATTGACTGACGTGGTTTTGGTCCTTTCAGCGTTGAAAGGATATCAAGTGAGTATATTTTGTATAAAAAATATTTACACAACAGAACAAAATAATTGTTTTTCTCAAATGTAATTTTTGTTGTTTGATGTTGTGGCTGAAAAAGCAAGCGTTATATAATATAACCACGCTTTAACATTTTTTTCATTCGATCACACAACAAAAGACTAAACAAAAAAGTTGTTGACTAAAAATGTGTTTTTTTCTGAATTTGTTTTAAACAATCGCTCTTTCTCCCTAAAAAAGAAAATGATTGGCTTTCTCTAAATTAAATAACTTTTGTATAACAATACCTACTTTTTGTAATGAAAGCACTAACAACCCAAAAATATGAAAAGTGTCCTAAAGACAAACAGCTAACCCTTTCTCTGTCCGTTTCCATTTGTCACAAAAAAGGTAGTAATGATGTGGAGTGAGTGGTGGAGTGGAGCACGTGTGAATGGTGAAATGTGAGACTGACTGACTGGCTTTGTAAAATTAAATTTGTCTTTGTTTTCAGTGTGAACGTCCGTAGATTAGTGATGTGTGTGCTGCTAGTAGGTACTTTACACTGGCAATTAAGTGTGTGTGAAAATGGTAGACGTAGCGAGTGGAGCGTAGAAGAGTTGTAGTGTAGCCGACTAGCATTAATTACGGGTAGCGTTAGCAGAAGCACAATAAATTTGTTTTTTGTACAATTTGTCGCATCAACAAAAAAGACCATACGCTGTTAATGTCTCTTTTTTCTCTCTTCTCTCATTTGAATGAGACGAGTTGATTTGCTAAAATTGCTAAATAATGAAAATTAATGATCCATTGCAGGCCTCTAATGATGTCCCCGCTCTCACCGAGAAGCTCGAGACACAAAACTTGCACATCAAGAACCGGAACGATAGCATCCGACTCAGGTTCTTGGACCAGCTCCGGTCTCCGGAATGAAATCCCGACGCCATCTATTCCTCAGTGCAGGGTAACTCCGCTCTGCAACTCTTCTGACTCGGGAGGGTATTCTGGAGGCAACTCTCTTCTTATGTGTCCTCTGCTTCCCCCTGGTCCAATTTGTGATACTTTCTCAACGCTCCCGGAAGAAATTGATCCTCCGGAGCCGTACGGATTCAGTTACGGATCCTTACCTCCCCCACTTGATATCCGAGACTGCCGAGAGGAGGAGACTGTTTTCATGGACTTTCCTCACCACTCAACTTCCACTGCTAGTACTAC
>JAHZND010001418.1:0-10763 GCA_027744115.1 Acrocyrtus sp. NNG-2020 | reverse complement strand
CAATGGACCCAACTCATTTACCAGCAATTTTACCTTCTCTATTCTCTCTCAGTTTGAATAGATCCTTTAATGGAGAGAGAATATAATAGTTCTGTCAGGCCAAATTTATAATTTATCAGAGAATGAAAAACTCTAATCTGATATTAGTTTGATACATGAATGCACTAAAAAAATTGTCCAGTGCTATATTTAATGGCCGCCTTTTCGTATGAGTTATGTACAAGCGTGTGTAAAAAATGTGAGCTTCTTTTTTAAAAAGAAGCTCTGATTTCAGTTTTCTAGGAAATTGCACCTATTTCCGGCAATGAAGAAAGGAAATTGCGGCAGCAGTGTTCAAGCTGGTGATGGTGGCGGTGGCGGTGGCGCTGACAGTACGTTTTTTTACTCTCCTGTCAGGAGACTTTTTTTTCTGGAGATTTTTCTAGACGAAGAAGTGATGTACCTTCTCAGCGCATTTTGTTAAGTCATAACAAGCTCATGTTAACAAGGTTCTTGATTCCACTCCAAGAGCTGTAAGTAGCTACCTAAGAAACTTTTCCTATTCCTTTGGGATTAGGTTTTAACTGGAAAGAAATTTATTTTTTCGTAGGAAAAAAAATTTATTAGTATTTATACGCTCCTACATTTTCACGTAGGAGATAATCTGATATTAGGAAATGAAAAGAAAGTTGGCGGCTTTCTTACAGTAAAAAAAATTCTTCTCGACAGGGACGCGAAAGAAAAGAAAAGGGAAAAGAAACGCTTCAGCTTCGGATTCTCTTCAGCTTTTTTTCTTTTTTTCTCTCTCTGGAGACCTGTAAAATGCCTTTCATTTTACTCTGGCTTGTTTGGGCTTTTCTCGGCAAGAAACGGAAGTGGAGTGAGTGACACGAGAAGAGAAGAGCTTGCTTTATTCCCACTTTTTTTTCGCTAGCACCAGTCTTCCTCAGCTTCCACTCTACACGTAGCTTTTTTGATTGAGCGAGTAAACATGTTTCTCTACAAACACACCTGTCATCTCACCTACTTAACTTACCCTTTCTGGCAACTCAATTTCTCTCTTGAGTAAAAAAAATAAAGCTCAAAGGAGAATCCACAAGCAGCAAACGGATTGATCTGTTTTTGTCTGCTTTCATCAACCAAATTTTTTTCCTTCTCTCTGATTCTTTTTTATTATGTATTTCATCCGGTTGATGTAGTAAACACGACAAGGAAATTTACTACGAAAATAAGATTCTTTTTTCCAGTTTCTAAGACTAATACCGCCCCTTTTTTATTCCCAATCCTCTTTTCTTGGAAAATACCAGAGGTGGTCCAGGCCCACACAACAATATCAATTATGGTTACTTCCTGCAATCAAAGTCCAATAAATATATGGTATCTGCGGTCACACTTCTTGGAAAAGTTTATTTTGTCCAGATACCAAATAAATTTTTCTGTGGAATATTTATTCCCTGGATATTTTTAGAAGGGCTTCTTAGAAAAATTGAGGCGGAGTATGTGTATGTTATAGCAGCCCACTTGTCATCTTTATTTTCTAAGATGATCTCACGCAATCTTCCCTCTGCTTTATGACCAATCGCTGCTCGTATATATTTTATGAAAGGATGAAGGGTTAAAGGGTAAAACAGGCCGCATTTTATGCTTTATGCCTTGATGAAAATGACAATGGTGATGTTCTCTGTAAAAAAATAGACAACCACAAAAAAGACTGGAAAAGTTTTTTAAGAAGATTTTTATGAGCTATCATTACATCCTGGTGATAGTGCAGTTCGTAATAGGGGCACAGCTCCCATTACAAGTTAAGAATCCCCTGGAAAATCACCAGAAATTGGAGCTTACAACCTATTTCGGAGGGAAACAGATAACTAGTAACAAGTAACGACAGAGTACATGAAACTGTTACCGTTTCCTGGAAAGAAATAAAAAATAGCGGTCTGGAGAGAAAAGGAAAAAAAACTTTACCAATAAAAAATGTTTTTTTGATTGGTGGGCAGGCTCCAGTAAAAAAATACTAAAGCTGGAAATGGTTGAGGAAAGAGAGAAAGAGAAATGGTTTTAAATTTCGTCTGCTTTCTAGGGAGCTATCCTTAAAAATAATTTAGAGCTGCAGCGCTGCAGTAGTAATTTCATTTTTTTCACTGCATACCTTCTCCCATGAAAATATAATTTATAATTGCTGGAAAAGGAGAGCGCTGGAGAAAAAAACTATATATTTTTCTCTTTTGTGCTCCACCTCCTGAAGCCAGATAAAAAAAGAATGCACCATTCTCTAAAAGGAAAATCGCTCCCTTCTGATTTCTCTCCTTAAAGGAAATATCTTTCGGAGAAGAAGGGGAAAAGGAGGTCACCAAGAAGAAGAAGAAAAAAGAATCCGGAGCATAGCTCCCATTTTTCATGAAATGGCTTTCTCCAGCTTCACTCCCTTCCATCCATTTTTCTCCGCACAATTCCCCCACTTAACATATAAATAAGGAGGAAAAAAGTGATGAAAAATATACATATAAAAATGCCAGCATTCCTTACTCCTCTCCTTTTTTTCTTTAGCCAAAAACTGTCGTAGATTCTGTAGTTGCGCCCTTCACCCTGTCCCAACTCTCTTCTCTCCGCAACCAGCAAGAAAGAAAGATTATGCGATTGTGTCTTGCAGCCAGATAAAAGTGGCAGTGCACCAACGACCACACATCGTGGAGCAGCTCAACACATATATAAATATATCCTTAAAAAAATTTTTTGTTCAAAAAATGGGCTGAGTGTGAGAATGAGAGAGGAGACGGGTTAGTAGGGAGAATAGGACAAGAGTAAAATTCCATTCCAACGATTTTTTTACTAGCCGAAGAAAGTAGTGTACAGCCAAATGGTTCACGTACCAGAGGAAATCTTGATTAGATGCCTAGAAATTTACAATGGCAAAAGACTTTCCCTCTCCTTTCACGACAAGGAATGACTTAGGTATACATACTATTTTTCTTAAAGGATTGAACAAGTTTATAAAGAGACAAGGAAAGGATATGCTGGAGAAAAAAAAGGACGCGGAGAAGTAACGAGCTCAGCAGGGCATCTCTGGAGGATGGACTCTAAGTGATTAATGTACACAGTCGACATAATTACTAGCCTCGGAGCGTTTCATTCAAACTTGAACTAGAGCGGGGAGAGGAGCGTAGGAGAAAACGGTCGTGAGAGTGTGTGTCTCAAGAAAAAGTTCAATACTTCTCCAGGATACAAAGTGAGAGTAGTGGAATGTGCGATACTGCAATGTGTGTGGCGAGAGCATCCTTTTCAGGAGGAAACTTTGCTTTGCCTTTGCTTGGATTTTCTTCTTTTTTTGTTCCACTTCCACAATTTTCCGTATCTCCTCGCATGTCCTATGCCTTCTTCTTATAAATATTATTTTTTTACTAGAGGAGCAAAGCACGAGACTCCGAGGAATCTCTCCCTTTTTGAGGTTATTCTCCTCCTTTCTCACTTTGCTCGACTTTCCCCTGAAAAAAACTTTGTTATGCGGTGGTTTTCACTACGCAAAAGGAAAAGAATCTCGGTTTTCCAGTTTTCATTATTTTTCTTACAAGGCTAAAAAGATGAAAATTTTGTGCGGATGAAAGTGAGATGAAGTGAAGCACTTTTTCCTACTTTAAAAAAGAAACTTGGAAACTCTGTTGATTCTGCGATGGGTTGAGGTGCGTGTGTGTTCAGAATGCGGTCGAAGGATATTTTTTTTATATTGCGGGAAAGACTGGAGCACCTTTTTCTAATGGAAAGGTATCTCCGCTTAAGTTCCATCCGACAGAAGTTGGCATCTGGGATATGCTCTTTATGTCCGGATAGGAAGTTCACGCAAAAAAATTTCGTAGACACACCAGAAAAGTTAAAAAAAAGATTTTCGCGTGGATCCCTTTTTTTGCCTGTGCTGGCATCCTGGTAATTCTGGCTCTGGAGAAGATGGGAGTGAAAAAGCAAAGAAAATTTTTTTGTTGTTGTGGACTGCAGAGCGGAGTGAGGATGAGGATGTGAGAATGGTGTAATGCTCGTCCTTATTAGAGCTGCCTCTGCTGGACATATCGCATTATTTATATGGTATAAAGCTGGGCCATTACAAGCGCCACCATTGTCACTCCCGCTCTAACTACCCCAATTTTTATGTATTACGAAAGGAAATTCGTTTTCTTTACGGAAAAGCTTCCTATTTTTATACTTATCACTAGCTGTAAGCTATCATGAGTGCTCCATAAGAACCATGGAAGGAGTGTCCGCGTGACGAAGTCTTTTTCTTTCAGTAGGAAGTAAATCCTCTTAGGCATCAGCGCATCGGAGTCCTCCAAACCTTCGATATACGAGACAGCAAAATATGTTCCTTCCCATTTCAGACATTCTCACAGGAACTCGAGCATCGAGCAGTGGAATCTACTCATTTAAGAATATAGTAAAACATATTTAATTTATAACGGCGTGTAAGCATGACTATTTAACTCCACTTGTTTTCAACTTGTTCAAGCTGGAATCTGGACAATATTTGATTTGATGAGTGGACCAGAAACATTGCGCTGATTACTTCTTTTACATTTCTATTCATTTTTCTTAAAAAGAAAAAAGGATAAAAGCATGTTACTGAGGTTTTTGAGGCATGGAACAGAGATGACTTTTGCATTGATGTAATTACACATTAAAGTAGAAAAATATATGCAGTTTGTACACGTAACCCTATTTAAAATTAGATATTGCCAGTTGACTTTCATTCCTTTTGTACAAGCCCAAGAAATAAGGCTCAAGAACCATATGATTTCCCAAGGGCATTTGCTCTCAAGACTCTTCTGCAATTACACGAGGACGAAGACACACACTTCTTCCGAAGAAGCCAGTTTTTTTCTTTTTCCCGAGAAGTAACCATAACTGGAACTGGAGAGCACTCTTTACGGAGAACACAAGGCAAAAAACGTATTTTTTGTAGAATCTTCCAGAAATTCAGAATTTAAAAGGGAACATAAAATAGTTGCAACTTCACAATCACAACCCCCTGCACATGCCCATTCCTCTGCCATTCAGCATAAAATAAAAACTGGGAATTACGCACACTCCAAAAAATCACTCCGAAATGGCCCATTTCCCCACTTAGGAAAGCAAAAAATATATATTTTGTATCGGAAAAGGCACTCATTCCGAGAGAGTAAACAACCAAAAATATCTATTTTCCTTCCTTTTATACCTACGTGAAATGAACCGAATATAACTGGAGAATGGAAAGGGGGAGACAAAACATAACAAAAATAAAAGATGGTCTGGTTGTGAAAGAGCCGAGGAAAGTGCAAAAATACATAAGAATAATGCCAGATTATAGGAGCAAATTTTCCTCCATTTTTATTTCTGGTGGAGATGGAAGATGATGGAAAAAGTTTGTTTTTGCTAATGCTTATGAATATTGCATGCACATACCTAGGGAGAAAAGCAAAAGTTTTGCTCGACTATTATTTTTTTCTTACAATAATTTTTTTTCTTCAGTTATGTGACCATCCAAGTTTATCTCCGGCTGTAATAAAATATATATATCGTGGCAAGTCATAAACAGGTCCATGATGGGAACTTCATTGTCAATCCAAACAGAAAATGATGATGGAATTAACCTTACTCACTCCATATTTCTCCTTTCATTTTCTCCAGAAAAAGAATAACAAAAAACTTTCATTTTGTTGGGGAGATAACAAGCTCTTAAGCTTATATCTATTTTTCTTCTTTTTTTGCAGTGATGAGTTTGCTTTTGTGTTTTGTGATTAAAAGTTTTATTTGAAGGAAAAGTTATCTTTTCTCCTTATTTACACTATACCCGAGAAGAAAAAGTAAGTCAAAAGGAGGAGAGGGAAAAGAGTTGCGAAAAAATGGGATGTTTTATTGGGAAAGTTTTTAGTTTTTTTGGTACTCACCCGTCGATGAGGGGGACTTCCCGGAGGATTTTCTGAACTGCGGTGAGTCTCTCTTGAGGGGAAGCTATGAAGTCCTCCATAATGGCCAGGGGGACGCCCACCCCCACGCCAACTATGGCGGCCAGCAGAAGGACGCAGCAGACAAAGCACCAATGCTTCATTTTTAAGTCGACACCTGCAACAAAAACATACAAAGTATTAAGGACAAGTTAATTTCAACTTTTTCTGTGGAATAAAAAATACATAAAGCTTAACTTGGAGAAAAAGATCTGATAACGTTTTTGCCTATTTTTTGCCCTGTCTGGGTAGCAAAAAGATATTTTAGACAGCTGTCATTTCACAAGTGAAATGGTATTGGTGCTCCAGTTTTGTTCTTGAGAAAAAAACTACTTTTTTCCCTCTCCATAGCTTTCCGTTCGACCTGATGATATTTCTTTTCTATTTTGTTTTTTTTGTGGAGTCGAGTGGGAGGGTCGGGCACCAATGTCAATTTTGGTAGTGGAAAAACTCTAAATATTGGACTTGAAGATGTTGTTTCCAGCCCATATCCTTGTTTCCTTCTGCTCCCTTCACATTCACATGTCGAGAGGACCTTTCCGAAGAAATAGGAGCCCTGTCATGTATTACATGGCACACGTACTAAAACATCGAAATTAAGAAAGTCCTTCACGTCCCTGCCATTTCACTATAGTGTTGTGAGCAGAAGTAACACACGAACCACCCTGCAAGGAGCACATTTAATTTTGCGACTGGAAAAAAAGGAAAATTGGCAGGAAATTATTTTTTGCGGAGTTTCAAGAGGACACTTCAGAGTGCACTGGCGCCCACTCAAATTAGTGCTAAATACGAGCTAATTGAACTTATTTTTTAAAAAGTGGACTAGCATTTTCCTAGCTCACCAATGAAAATTGGCTATCCTTTTGCGCACTTTTTTTCTGGGCCCAACTCCTTGCAAAAAAAAACAATCCAATAGGGGAGTAGAACGAGAAAGCTGGCTGCGAGTATTCCACTCGAACTCAAGTAGGAAAGTGCACCATGTGCACCCAGCATTTTCTGGAGAGACTACCTCCAAATAAAAATTTATATAATATAGCCCGTCCACTTCCACACTTCGCATATTTTTGCGGTGGGGAAAAAATCTCCTTCCTTCTGGAAATTATGCACGACTAGAGTTTAATCGTGTTGGTGGAAAAGTAGTGAAATAAAAAAAGTATATTTTAGCTGTTTTCTCTCTAGTCAAAGTAAAAAACCGCAAAAAGTAAAAAAAAAATCCAGTTTTTCTCCGTCCAACTTTCCTTTTCCCTTCAAAAGATATACCAGCCGGTGCCCGTTTTATATTTTTATCTATTTCGGTCACTTTTCCACTTGCACATGTGATCGGTGCATGAAAGTGGTGAAAAGGGAAGGAAAAACTGGAGCTTTTCACATTTTTACTAAATATTTGTACAAATGTAAAAACGTGACTTTCCCCTTTTTGATAAAGTAGGGCAGAAAAGTAGGAAAGTCCGAAAAAATATTATTTTTCTCGGAGATGACTAAAACAGGGGTCCTTTGCTCATAAGGTAGAAAATAAAAATGGGATAAGAAATATATCCGTCACAGCCAGACTTATTTTCTCCGGAGAAGGAGAGGAAATTTTTTTACCCCATTTCCCAACACATATTTCCCAAAATGCTGCTATTCTGTGCTGTAAGCTGAGCAGTTTTACTACGTTTTTACCTCTTCTCCATTTCAATGAGCAATTGCCACCCAATCGGGAACATAAAAAAATTGTGGCGTATATATGCCTGAGTATATTACATTCTAATATGCCTTTTCGCCATTCTCATAAGCTCCGGAAAGTAGAAATGTCGGGGGAAGAAAGTAAATAATATTTTTGGAGATCTTGATCACGCCCGATATTTTTTATATCGTAAATCTAATCAAGAGAAAAAAAAGTATCTTAACCCGCCCCAGCAAATAAATTAGTTCGATGAAGGGCCATACATCAAATTAAATTTGTGGAGGGTGAGCACATCCTCTTAGCAAAAACAATTAAATCTTTTTTTCTATGAATAGGGATGGAGATGAAGCCACTTGATAATAAAAAGAGCTGGAAAACTATAAAATAGGGAAAATTTTTTTTGGAGTGCTGGAAAAACAGAAGAAGCGTACCTCTTGAGTCGTTGACTCCGCCGTTGTTCTCCTCTTTGCTGTTAGAGCTGAGCGAGTCTTGTTCAATGAGGGTGCCTCCGTTAATTCGCACAGCAGATCCGTTTTGCCCAGCAGTTGGGAGGCTTACAACCGTTGAAAATCCGATGGGACTTACTCGGCTTACATCCGGTAGTTCTATCACATTCGTATCCTACAACGAAAAAAAACAAGAGAGAAAAAGATTAGTAAGCACACTCTCGACATTCCTTCTTGGACGCTTACAAAAATATATCTCTTTTTTCAAGAAAAAAAAGTTTCCTTGAGAAATCAGAGAGGGGAAGGATGAAGATGAGTTTGAAAAATAAAAAAAAAAGTTTCAAGACACGCATCTCTCCTGAAAATGTAATATTATTTTATATGTAGGACCTAAGAGCAGATAGTCTAGGAAAAAAGGTGAGGAAAGCACAAATTTTTATTTCTTGAGTGGAGTGAGTAGGGACATGAAAATCAAGTTGTAATTTTAAAAGGCTTAGGAAAATATATTTTTCATGTGAGAGTTGTGAGACAAGATCCCTTCCATTTTTTGGGAGACGTACTCACTCACACACTTTGCAAAAATAATTCTCAAAGAGAATGAAAAGATTTCGTGGAGAAAGATGACACTAGTCACACAACCTCCCTATTATTTCAGCCTCTCATTCTTGGTAAGAATGGAAGTTGTAAGATGGGATGATTAGGAATTAGGCTGATGACAATCTCCAGAAATGGCTGGAGTTGTAGTTTAGGGAAATTCGATAATGAAAAAGGAGACACTCAAGCCAACTCCTAAAAATGAAAATCTCGTTGGGAATGATGTACGAAGAAAATCCGCTAATGTTAATGGGAAATGTGCTCACTCACTCATTTTAAATATATTTTTGGTGGGAATTGAAATTACCAGATAAAAAAAGTATTTTCTGCAAAAAAAGTCTATCTCGTTCCGTTCCCATTTTGGTAGCGAAAGGATTTTTTTTATTCTGGTTCTGGGTTAGATTTAAACAGAGAATTAGAATTAGGTCTCGCATAAAAAAAATTCGGAATGGATTTTCGTATCGTCTTTCATGAGTAAAGGGAATGAATGTAGGATTTTTGAAGGGGACACGTGTCGAATTTCCAGAGTTTCCAGAATCTCTTATTACTTCCCCTTTTTTTGTATCCAATCATGAAGTAAATTCAATAAAAAATGAATGGGATGACAGTCTAAACGGAGCGCATATAAGCCATTGACAGTTTTTGAGGAAGACACATTATCCCAATTTTTCCACATCTTATCCAGGCTAAAATTAAACAATCTTCGGGAGCTCTCCTCATTCCCCACTCCACTATATATATTCCAGTAGCTTACTTGAAAAATGAATTTGGAAGGAGGGTAGTTTGGCGTACAGCAAAATCCCTTTACAAAGAAAGAAATTCTCTATTTTTCGGGTTTTATGACGCTTGAAAAAAGATACATAAAAGATCCCCTGGAAATACTTTCTCTCTAGTGTCGTGTCATGTGATGTGTTTTTCGTCAATGATTTCCATGTAAAATCCGGAATGGCTGTGTAGAAAAAAATGTAGTTTTGTATCGGCTTATGTGATTTATGGAATGGGGATATTGAATTGAAACATTGCTCCAGTAAAAATAAGGAAGATAGCAAGTCCTCTTTTTTTGAGTTTTTTCGCCCACACTACCAAATTTTTTTCCAGAGAGAGTACGCAGGAAATGGAGAAAAGATGTTTTGTGTGCCCCTTTAAAAAAAGTGCGACTTTTTTTCCAGGTCAATGTTGCTCGGAATATTTATCCTCACTTCGTTTGACTTCCTCATCCATTTACATCTACTCTAGTAAAAGTATATCTTGAAATTGGAAATCCATCCTCTGGAAAAAAATATCATTTCCAGGGTGAGACTAGAGTCCACCACAGTCCTCTCATTTATGACCTCTTCACCCGATTTTTCTTTTCTTCTCCAGGAAATTTTTTTTTCTTCGGAAACTCTTTTGATAAGGCTAATGGCATACCACATGAAAAGCATTCTTACTATACCTTTCCAAAATTTCTTTTTCACCTTCCGAAAAGGAAAATGCGGAAGAAGCTCAGTACTCCTTAAAAATATTTTCAGCAAAAATGGGAACAAATTTTTTTAAAAGAAATTCCAACAACTACTCCAGCTGAGCCAAGAGAGTAAAGCTGAAAAAGTGGAAGCGTTATATCTTTTTAGCACCGCATCTCGCGTCTGCCATCACCACTGCACATATTTCCATTCCAATACCCGAAAAAAATTGAAGAAAAAATGGATGATGATGGAAACTTAGAAAATAACTCTAAACAAGGTTTACATACATTTTTTCCATCTACTTTTTGCGCAGTGCCAGAGTGCTGGAGAAAATAAGGGTATATGCATCTAGTCTAATATTGATGTGAATTCCAACACCTTCAACAAGATCAATTCAATTGAAAATTCTAAATCTACTTGCGCATTTTTCCTCTTTTCCCTCCCTTCCATGAAAAGAAAAAAAAAGATTTTCGCTTGACTTGGAAAATATTTTTTTGGAAGGGGAAAGCGAAAAGACGAGAAAAAAGAATAAAAATATATATTTTTTTGCAGAGTTTGAATCTTCGGAATAGAGAATACACTCCAGTGCCAGCTTCTTCTTTTTTTGACGCACTGAAGAAAAGCTAGTGAAATGAATGGACTGATTCCTTTTCCATATAAAATT
>JAHZND010001417.1:0-20097 GCA_027744115.1 Acrocyrtus sp. NNG-2020 | reverse complement strand
TTTGTCCTTCATTTAGCCAACCTTCTACCCTGCAACCCTAACAATTTTTTCTTAAGATCTAATCATGTCCAGTCAACCAT
The DNA here is from genome assembly GCA_027744115.1 of Acrocyrtus sp. NNG-2020. NCBI lineage: Eukaryota > Metazoa > Arthropoda > Collembola > Entomobryomorpha > Entomobryidae > Acrocyrtus > Acrocyrtus sp. NNG-2020. The sequence continues at coordinate 20,017 of JAHZND010001417.1, read as the reverse complement.
TGTCCTTTATCACAGGTTAGCAACCTTAAAAAATTTTTTTTTTCAAGAAATCTCAGTTCCGTAATGTGACGAGAAGCTGTCTGATCATCACCGTCACGACTATCATCATCACCATCAGCTTTTTTATTTTCGGTGGTAGCTGCAACTGTTCTCTCCTAAAAAACTATTTTCTGTCCACATAACCGAAGAGAGCCAGCCCACGCTCTGATTTCTTTTCCTTATGTTTCCCCCGATTCCTCTATTTTCTCCAGACGTATAAAAAGTAAAAAAAAAAGTTCACTGGATACTTTTGCCGAGCCATGCGAAAAACATATTTCTGCCCAGATCATGATATCGTCCTCTTTTTTTACTGCTTTTGTGAGAGTGTACCCAGCTATTTATGTATTTTTTCTTGGGGACTTCAAGGGAAAAAGTAAAAGGATCCCTAGCTCCCTCGGCTCATCTTTTTTGCGGAGATCTCTATTAGAGAAAAAAAAAGTTTTTTCTGATGCCGACAAAGTTGCCTGTAATGCTCCACATACTCTGTGTTCGCCTTCCCTCCCAACTTTATTCCTTTGCCCAGAGGGCTCTCGAAAATTTATTTCGGGGAAAGATTCCTTTCCCCGATTTCAGTAAACTTTAATTAATTAGTGAATGGAAATTAGCGAGTTTACAGGGAAATAGCTAAATTGATTAGAAAAAAATTGAAGTTTATGCAGAGCATTTGGCAACAGGATTAAAGCGAAATAAAAGTGGCTTTCTATTTCCTATTTAGCTATCCAAACTTGTTCACTTCATCAATTTATCCGTTGGGAGGGAAAGTGTTTTGGTGTGTGATGAGATGGTAGGAGTGGAAAAAAGAGCTAGCGATAGCACATTCTATGTTTCGGTGTATCCCCCATCCCCCGAAATTTCATTAGGTAACAGGATTATATTTTTTACTGGAATCGCAAACAAATCAAGTGCAACGTTTGATGGTGTGAGGAAAGACACATTTTGAATAATAAAAGCGATTTCCAGCTTTTCCGAGTCCATATTGTCTCGTACCTTTGAACTGTGCGAGCTCTTCACGCAACTCTTCTGTTCAGGCTCACTCCGCAATACCCAGATTACATTATATTTTCGGTACAGAGGAGACCCACGTATCCGTAGAGCGCCGTGTGTGGGAGAGATAGTGGGAGTGGGGCTCACTGCTGTGTGAAAATTTAATCAAGTTTTAGATATACATAGCCAGCCGTTTCCCATCTTTTGTCTCATGCATTTTAGTTAGGATTTTATTCAGAAAAGAGATATTCACTCTCATGTCCCCCTCAAACTCAAGAACAATCTCGGCTTTCCTCTTGTTTATAGATATTATGCATGAGCTGAAAAATGTTCGCATTTTCTTTTCAAAAAAGAGTAATCGGAATTGGATGTGAATGGGAAGTCAACATTCATTCCAGTGAATATTTGTACTACAAAAATATATTCAGCACATTTTTTAAAGATTGCATTTTTATGGAGCACTGAATGCGTCAATAATTTACGCATTATTTTTTGGAAAAGAAAGAGCATTTGCATTAGTGGAGCGATCTTTTTAACTCAGGAAAACAAAATGTGCGTGGATGCGGAAAAGAAAGAAGTTTTTCGTTGTCCTCGTCCTTCCCAATCAAAATCACGAGGGGATCCCTAATGAAACTTGAGAAGATATGAATTATGTCACGCTCAGCTTGAAGCGAAAACAAAAGGCGAGGAGGATAAAAAAAAGTTCAAAGGACTTTTCGGAATGGAGGAGATCAGCAGAAAAAGCTGGAGAAAAAGCACACAAAAAGTTATTATCGGGGTGAGCTGTGAGTTGTGAGCCGTGAACTGTGCGCACCAGCAGAGTACACTATAACACCCGATCCCTATAATAGTTATTATCGGGGTGAGCTGTGAGTTGTGAGCCGTGAACTGTGCGCACCAGCAGAGTACACTATAACACCCGATCCCTATGAAATAAAGTCAGGCAACCTGCGAGAAACACTCATTTTGTGGCGGTGGGAGTGCAGCAAGTTTGCCTTCTGAAAGGAAAACAGTATTAAAAAAGGATACAAAACAGCGAAAAGATTTTAAGCCTTCCTTATGGCGATTTCTGATGAAACGTTCCCCTTTCTGAAATTTTCGCCCTTGTCAATCACACTCTCCCGGTATGGACTCCGCTTTTAGATCAGAGTTGGCTATGTGATCTACTCAAAATGTCAAATTTTTAATTTAATTACGAAATATGCCTAAATGGATTGAACTTTGAAAGACAAGAGGAAAAACTTTTTGATTGTGCGTTTTCTCTTTCTACTTCATTTTCATCGCTATCGCCCATGTGGGCTTTGTCTGATAAAAATATATATTTGGATTTTCGCTGAAGGGACCTGGAAACAAAAAGGCAGCTCAGGGCGAAAAAAATGAGACTGGTTTTCATCCTCCACCCTTCAACTTTTCACTGCTGCCCTTTTCATCAGCCACGCGTGAAATCCTGTTTAAGCATGGTTAATGTGGGCCGATTGTATACATTTTTCCTTTGTTCGGTTAAAAATGGCAAAAGGGAAAAAATTAATTTTTCAATTACATTTTTCAACTCAGCTACACTCACTGTAATGCAATCCGATTTTGTCTTGCAAACTGAACGGAGTTACGTAACCTTTTCTGACGTTCTGTCAGAGATCCCGTAAAAGTATCAGAGATTAAATTAATTTAGCAAAAACAAACAGGGCACTAAACATTTAATAGAGAATAATAAAATAATTATGTTTAATGCGGGCGTTCCCTTTGTTTGATTTTTGATGTGGAAATGAGCAGCATGACACAATTGACAAGGTTAGCCTTTTAGCCTATTGGCTGAAAAAAATGACTGGTTTGATGCTGATGAAAGCGAACCGCGTGTGCTCAGCACCACACCAGGCTGACCCCTTTTTTGTAGTTTGAAAGGGAAATGAAAGGAGCAGTGACGGTGTAATTGTGGACAGCATACTTGGTCACTGGGCATTCTTTTTAGAGGAATAAAAGCGAGATTCCGCTTTTTATCCTCTTTTGTGACCGGAAATCCTCTTTCGGTCAGGAAAAAATCTAGCTGGCCAAAAAGGAGTGCTCGTAAAATGCCCGTATTCTTTTTTTGATTGAGGTAGCAAAATAACGGTGCACTTTACTATCTCATGATGAATTCCGAAATACCGCGCTCTAGCCGGGGAAGACACGATTTTTTTGTCTATACCTTTCATTGTGATTGCAATTTAACAGCATTTCCAAAATTGCCAGTTTCCTCTATTTTAAAGAAAAAATCGATTCGGATCTGGATCTGAAAAGTCGCTTTCTAATAAATCTACGAGTTTTATGTCTCGTCATTTTCCGCTGGAAATCACTTTTTTCATTTTTAGTCCCAGCACTATCAGCATTTTCCAAGTTGCCGTTAATCTTCCCCAGGTAGATCATCAAAGCAGTTCGCCTGATTTTTATTGCTCGTCAAAATGACATGGATTAGCAATTTCCCATTATTTTGTAGAGATTCATGGCGGTAATAAACGTGATTACATTTTTAGCTCCATCTCCCTCCATCTCTCTTCTCTCTCCTTTTCACTTTTAACGAATGATGACATAGTGCCACTGCTGCAGTGCAGATCTGCGAAGTGTAACCTCTGAAAAAATATATAAAAAGTAAGACTTTGCTCGCGTATCTCCACCTTTCATGAACTTATCAAAAAACGAAACTAAACTAGAAGCAAGGTGAGCGCAAAAGTAGGGGCAAGGTGAAAATTTGCAACTTTCACTTTTCGAAATATGAATAGCCAAAACGTTTATAAATATTTCTTTTCATAGCTCCCAGTCCATTACAAAACAGGTGATTTGAAGAGTTCGATAAAAGAGGCTTTTCTCTGTTAGAAAACTTATTTTACGGAACTGGTAATAAGGACTGAGTACTGGTTTTGGCGATCCAATTTTTTTCGCACTCTATCGAGAAAACATGATTAAGGACGACGCACGTCACCAAAACGAAAAGTTCACTCTTGTGATCATTTTTTTCCTTTTCTTTTGTGAGAGTCCCACATTGCAAAAAAATAGTTACAGGAAATATTTCGCATAAAAAGTTTCCCTCTTTCAAAAAAAAGTGTCTACCGTTACCGTATAAAATATATATTCACTATTCTATCCTGATCTCTATCTCCGTCTTCATCTTCCGTCTTCATCTCCGCATGAGAAGGGAAGCCCACTGGGATGGAGTGTAATGTATGACTATGTCATTTGCATAAACCAACAATTTAATGAAATTACGCTAACTTCTGTTTGTTTACCAGACAAGGAAGAGTGATGGTACTTCTGAGAGTTTCAACTTTTTTTTCTTCTCCATCTCGTACTTAGCGACTGTGGCTTGTTCAGCCCTCTAAGGATGAAAATGGCACAATCTTTTTTTCCCGTCCCTCTTCTCCAGAAAATATGTTCTTTTTAAAAAGCAGAAAGTAAAAAAAAGAGTTTTCCGTTTCATCGAGTTAACCCCGATGTTGTACAACGCAAACAACTCAAGAAACTTTTTTTTAACACAGTTTACGTCTCCTCCGGTGTGTTATGTAACAACAAAATATAAAAATATGAAAAAAAAACTTTTTATATCTGAGCTAAAAAATTAATATCCGCAATGAAGTACTTTTTCCCTTAGCATGCCACCATTTTGACTCAGGAGTACCGAAGGGAGTATGAATAAGAAAAAAAATTGTAAGCAAAAAAATTATATTTTGTACGAGCATACAAGTACTTAGGTATTTTTTAAAAAGAAAAACTGATCATTTTTTTTTCGCGTGCCACCGCATAAATATCAGATATTTTCCGCATAATCTAATCCATCAAGTAAAGGCAGCTGCGTGGAAGCACTTATTTTTGTGCCAGGCTAAAGTACTCACACACTCATCCCACACGTGATTTATCTTGCAGACACACTTCCCCACAAAATAATAATTTATATTAGAAAGTACCTAAATTCTCGATTTGGCTTTTTGCAGTTCCTCCTTCAGTAAAAAATGCAAGTTTTTTTAAAGGAAATATGTCGAAATCCCAGATTAGTCATTTTTTATGCACACTCCCAATAGTCCCAATATCCAGATTCAGATCCAGGCCATTTCACATATATATTTTATATTTTACATGGATTTTCCATTTAAGCCAAAAACTGGTGTATTTCTGTGAAGGGCTTCCCTCTTTTAAAATATGAGTTTTTCCAGTACTCTCTAAATAAAATATGAAGTCCCGTTATTTAGATGTAGTTAGAGCACAGTTCCAGTCCAATTGTGAAAAACATCTGCTCCTTTCCCAACCCAACATTGCAAAATATTTATAAAGAAGTTGTAGCTGCGCTCCCCATTACAGGCAGCGTTTCCAGCTCCCTTGGGATATTTTTATTTTGCTGGACTACCAACAACGAGAAAAATAATAAGTATGAATATTCATATGAGAAAGCTGTAGCGCTGTCTAGTTGTCAGAAAACAGAATATTATTATTTTTTTGCTTGATGTGCGTACACAAAAATAATAAAAAAATTCTTTACGCAGCATCATCATATCTGACCTGGAGATCCTGTTATCAGTGTCCATTCGCCAGAACCAGAAATGAAATTATTTTTTAATAATAAAAAATAAAAATCTCAACTGAAAATAATTTCTCATATATTTCCATTCAAAAAGCGCCATATATTTTCATTAAGACGGTTAGGCCATCATATCGTTTTGAATACGTGGCAGAAGAAAAGAACTTAAAAAATACATAAGTTTTTTTAGTGGATGGCGAATGGTGACTACGGAGAATAGGATGACAGCGAGAAAGACGTGACGAATCAATATGTCATCCAAGAAAAGGCATGAAATGCGCAGGAAAACAGGAGAGCACAACAGAACAATACAGACAACAGACAAGGCTCCTCTCTCCTCTCTCTGGCTTTGTTCTGGATATTAAAAAGGCAGATGGAAAGTTTCGCATTCGTACAGAAAAGCTAGAGAAGAGAGAGTGCCATGCCCCCATCTTTTTTTCTTTTTTTTGTCCTAGTTCCATAGTTCCATAAGTAAAAAAAAGTTTTCAGCAGAGACAGAATATTTTTTTGTGTCTCTCCGCCTGACATAATCTTTTCAGAATTAGCATTTAGCAGAACTAGGACCACTTTAAATAAAAAAAATGTATGGAAGGAAGCACTGCGCATAGTTCAGGCTCCTTTTCCCTTGTCAATATAATGGAATTAGCTCGCTCACCGTTGCAGTATATTTTTGAGAGTGGAAAACAAGGCAAATAATTTAATGCTGTTGGCAGCAAATATTTCACGCACACGTCCGCAGCCTCCCATTAAGAGGCAATGGGATCAACGAGAGAATCGCCTTAATGAGCGCATATATTTTGATGGTGTTTGTACTCGGCTAGAAATTTGTCTTTTGGCTTTTTCCAGCCTTATCTCTCCATCTACTTTTGACACCTTAAATTTACCACTTTTCTCGAGATGGACTGCCATCCCATCATTCAATTCTGGTAATACTCGGGGGAGTCAGGAAAAAGCTTCGTCTTATTCAATCAACCGTAACACGTGTTCCACATTAGTTCCCAAAACTCTTCAAACGGGAAGAATCTTTGCTCTCTTTTGAGGAATCTCCCGTCACAATCCTATAAATTGCCATAATTTATTTTTTTACCTCTAGACCAGGATCGAGATGAGAAAGCTCGAAACTCTTCAAATGGGAAGAATCTTTGCTCTCTTTTGAGGAATCTCCCGTCACAATCCTATAAATTGCCATAATTTATTTTTTTACCTCTAGACCAGGATCGAGATGAGAAAGCACCAGCATTCTTCGATATCTGACGCATTTTCTGTCTCCGTTCTCATCCATTTTCCTCCTCTTCCAGATTATTTTCAGCCTTAATATTCTGTCAACTGGCTAAAAAACAGGAGTGAAAGGTTGCCCGATGATTTAGTGGTTTTTGTAGCTGATTGCGATTGCGATTGCGAGAAAGGATAAAAATACATATTTTATATAAACTCCTCGCCACTATATTTTTGGTGATGATAGCATTTTTCTCTTCTCTTCATCTTCATCATACAATTTTTTTTATTTTATCGATTCCCAAAAAGTTAATATTGTTTTCTTCCTTTCATAATTTTTTGTTCTGGAGAAGGAAAGGAGGAAGCAGATCCTTCCTTTTTCATCAAGCATTGTGTGATACTTTTTCTCTCTCAGGAGCACTGAACATTGCGGATTTACAAAGGAGAGCTAAAAGCGCAATTTCTCCCTCAAGAAAATACCAAGCAGAACACTGGAAACAATGTTAGTCGCTTTTTCCTTCCAAAAAAAAATTATCTTCGTGTGTTATGTCTATGTCCGTGTGTGCGGTCGCGGTATTTTTTTCTGATTCCGCTCTTGTCTTGGTCAATAACTACCAACTGGCCCAACTTTATATATATTTTCTTTTCAATTCGTGCCGTCGCCAAATGGCTCAATCAATATAGGGAGGAAGGAGAAAAAAATCCAAAAAGGGAGAAAAAATATATTCCGCGTATTTCCTTCTAATTCTTCTCTTTTGTATCCCGTGCACATAGATAAAAAAGAAAAAAAAATTATCAGAGACGATAAGATCCCCGCACAGATAAGATATGTATATTGGATGGTGTGGCAGATTGGGCGACTCTTGCTATCGTACCCTCGCCAAGAAGAGAAAAAGGAAAAATATTATTAAGCCTTATACATAATTTCCGGATGGTGATGGTGAATGGTGATAGGGATGATGACGCGGAATATTTTTTTTTCTTCAAGGTGTCTCCGCAAAGTGAAAGATTTCCCATCTCAAAGTGGCACACTCTTCAAAATTGTATTGTACCATTGATCATCTCCTTCTCCACTCCGTTCCGTCGAGATTTTTTTTTCGGAGCTACGCAAGCAAAAAATACATCTCTTGTCATCCCTCACCACAGCTAATCTAGTATGGTAAACTGCATATCAGCAACAAAAAAAGGATTCCCAACTGCTGTCTGGTGTGCTTGGCTGCTGACATTATGCTGTCGCTTGTCTCTTCGTTATTTTCGTAAAAAGTGCTCAGATCCCGCTACCACCACCGCCACTACCATCAAAAAATGTCAGTGGAGAGGAGTGGAAGGAGTGATGAATGAAGTCATACCAAACACCACACATCACCACTACCACTGCGAAAGAGCGAGTGGAGAGAAGAGGAGAAAGGGAAAAAAAATCCAAGCGCCACTTATTTTTTTCTCTCTTGTCATATGCCACAGAAAGGAGCTGGCTATATATATTTTTTTGCTTGTATTCGAAAATTCCCCCTTTCACGCAGAAACAGACATGGCAGTGTAATGAAGAGAAGCCTTTCACTCCGCGATCTCGCTTGTTTTCTCACAATGCGACTTTGACTTTCATTTATGGTCTGTCTTTGTCTTCCTCATTTTGTGTTCTAATATGACGGCAACATCAAAGATAGAATGGGTGCTGGATCCCAGAAAAATAAAACAAAATACGCTTTCACCGCTGATAATAAATTGGCACAAATCACGGGAAATATCTCCCACTTTGTTTTATTAAAAGTGTCTTTTGGGCGGAAGGAGGTATAAGGGCGCTTCCTCGGTAAATCATAATTTTATTATATTGCTTTCCGTTGGATTTACAACTGTCTGCTGACGGGTGTGACACGCTACTATTTAGTAAATAAATATTGCACGTGAAAAATGAGCTGCGTCAATCTTCCAGTAAAACTAAGCTCATTTACGATAAAAAATAAGGCAATTAAAGTGAAATAAGGTAAATTGTAAATATGCCGGTAGTTAAGATATGTATTTGCGAAATGAAAGAAAGGTTGCAAATTATTATTTCATTTTGGAGCACTTTATGCGTAAAAATATATCCTCCAGTGTGTTTGCCAGTGCTTTCGCAATGAATACATAATTTTCCGGGAGTGGAGTGTGCCTGTGCCTCCTTGCCCCTTGCGAGAGGGGTAATGAAGGAGGATCTCCGGATTTCCATATTTTCCTAAACAAGGAAGCCATAAGCTTCCTGTGTGCTCCCATGAAATTAAGTCGTAAACATTTTTACTACTCCGTTTTCCTCTCCATACCCGTAAACCTACCTTTACGTATGCGAAAAAGGAGCTCGAGCTTCATTTTATTACTGCAAAATATATCTTTGTCCGGATAAAAAAATGTATTTTTTACTCCTCCTTTCAACAACACATCCGTGCCGTGCGCCACTATATTCATCATGCACTATAAATCCAGAAAAAAAAGTTTTTTCAATGAGCAGGTTCCTTAGTAAATGTGGGTATGTATTGTTGGAGTGTGTGTGGCAGAAGCAGTTGCTATTTCCATTCCGGTTATGACTCTACAGCTGTAAAAATCTGTATAAATAATAAACACAAACAGGACGCGTGTAAAAATGTACATACTGGTTTAACTGACTTTTCTCTCTTTTCTCTTACAGTTCGATGAACAGGATGTGGATGAATCACTACGGCCTTTGTAAGGAAACTGGGCTCACGTGAGAAGCTACACGGCATATTAGAATTTTTGCTCGAGTGGAATTAATTAACAGTTCAGCGCCGTTAAAAATTATAATTGTGTTATCCATATCGTTAGTACTAGAGATGCAAACTGATTATTAGATAGATTATTAGTTATAATTATTGCTGGAAGTTATCATTGATCTCCAAAAAACTAAGGTCCCAGCTGAAATTGACCTCACAGGTCACCAGCCTTTTCTTTTTCATCATCATTGATAATGGTGAAAATGTGACTGTAAAAAACTGCAAACTTCTTTTTTCTGCTTCTTTAACCAATATAAAAACTGGAAGAATATGGTCCACGTCCGCACTCTTTTCATCCCGGTTTTAGTGAAAGTGTCAAAGTGAAAGTGAATTTTATTTTATACCAACGCCAACGCACCAGCCCTCATCCTATTTTATCCCGCACACGCGTCTCTTCCTTCCCTGAAAAAAACATACGTCTGTGACATTTCTCCTTTTCTTCCCATCTTGAAAATAAAAGTTGCTGGCGAAAAGTGGGAAGAGTTACACAAAAAAATTCCTCTTATTCTTTTATACGGGACTTTAGGTACAATCTAAAATATATCGGTTCACGTACACAAGCAATTTTTTTCAGGAAAAAAATGTGAAGGTGACTCAAAAGAATAACTTTGGATGTGTGTGTGTCCATGTGTGTGAATGACTCTACTTCGGCCTATTACTCACAAAAGGAATTTTTATTGGAGGAGAGTACGCGCCACACACCCTCCGTGTATTTTTATTTTTTTGGGTGCTCTAACTGAAAAAAATGTATAAAAAAAACTTTTCTTCGGGAGATCAAGTACCGACACCACTCTAAAAATATGTACTTTTTTGGCCCTGCATAGATAGATATCTTCTCTCAAAATAAAAAAGACAATTCCAAGGATTCACCCAAGCCCCGTCTCTAGTCTCAACTTCAAGTCCAACTTCAGCCCAAAAATCCAGACTGACTTTCTTTTCTCGTATCCACGATAAGTATCCATTTTACTCTTTATTTTTAGTGCGACATCGTCCTTCCTCCGTTTCCCCCTCATTTCTGTCATTTTCCCTTTCAATTCCTTTTCAAACTTTTCCCTGTAAATCTTTTTTGAAAGGATAATTTTCGCTATTGGCTACATCCATTGGGACAAAAAAAGTTTTTCTCTTACAAATAGCCCACCCGTAACTCCAAGCTGTGGATGTGAAAATGCGAAAGGAATTGGTGTAATGATCGTATATTTTACAAGTGTACTCTTTTAAGTGCATTCAATATCTCTTTTCCCATACAACTCTGCTAAAAAAGAGTGTAAAGTTTCACGAAGGAGAAAAAAATTATTTCTTTTCACAGTAATTTTTTTTCTCTACATTCACCTGCGTCAAAGAAAAGGATACATTTTTCTGCAAATGACTCAATGACGACTAAGTAAGTACATTTGATGCCGTCGAGTAATTGAATTTATTTAGGAAAAGAGACCTACAATTATTCGTGTTTTTTGGTGCGCTGCTGCATGACTGGAGAAAGCTGAAAACATTTTTGGAGCTTATCGCAACTTTCTCTTCAGTGAAAAACGGAGGATCATTCGGGGTTCGTGAGGATTGTGCAAGGTGAAATTATCCCTTACTTTCTCTTCTTTCCCTCCGATATATTTTTTTGAAGGGAGAAGAGGAAAAAAACGGTTCTATTTTGGCTGGATCCCTGGGCGTGTCGTTGTTTGAATGTTTTCGGGGAAAACACATTCTCTTCCGTCTCTAGCCTGAAAAACTCGATTTTTTTTGTCTGGTCGGAAGCCAGAACAAGATTGTGAAAAATGAGTTGGATGAATTCTCCTGCAATACTTTTCCTCCTTCTCGTATTAATCGTCGATCTAGGTAAGTAACGCATTTTTCATCCTTTCCTTTAATTAAAAGCGTTTAAGTCAATCCTTCATTCTTTTTTTAGAAGCGCTACAAAAAGGAATATATTTTGTATGGAAAAAAGCCATGCAAAAGGTAAACATTACGGAATGCCATTATAAGAGCAAACGGCTGTCTGCGTCTTTTTTGATTGCGATTGCGAGTGTATCCCTTCCAAGGAATGTAAAAGGTGTAATGATAACGATCTGTATTGGTAGCGATGCGTGTCGTTCCTCTCCTCTCACGAATTAAACTTTTGTCAGTGATGAACATCCCCAGTCTACTCCCCTCATCGAGCCAGAACACGTACAAATGACGGCTTACAAATGGATCAGGATTCTCCTAAGACCAGCAAACCAGAATAACATGCCACCAAAAATAACAAAATTCCAATCCTTGAATAAGCACTGGGGCAACTCGACACATCTCAGAATATCGTTTTTATTCTCCTAAAGCCATTTCATCATTTTATCTAATAGCAAAAAGAAAAAAAAATCCAGGGAAAAATACATCACGCATCTCCCATTACATATTTTTCCGAGTATGGAATGTCAATGTAAAAATATCAGGAAAAAGGGCGCTTGGCTATTTCTCCAAAACACCTTTGGAAATTACCCTAATAAAAGGAAAGTTGGCGAACTACCTAATTCGCTCTTCTGACAACACATTTTTTTAGAGTGCTCACGGCTAGCTGAAAGAAATGTGCAATTACCACCTCGTCCATTTTAGCTGTTGCGGCTCTTGCATATTATTTTTTTAAAAAAAACTGATTTCTCGGAAAAGGGAAGGGGAGAGAGGAGTGGGAAATCACAGCTTGAGCCCATGTTCACACTACAAAAGCTGGTTGCTGGTGGCTGCTCCTACTTACCATATTGCTCTCTGTGTCTCTATCTGTTTATGTGTAATGTGAAATGAGCTAAAAATTAAAATGGAAGGAGATACGGAGCGCAGAGAGGAGAGCAAGTCTTTTCTACATTGTTTTCATCTTCTCCACTCCCATACAATTTTAATAATGGCTCACAGTTTCAGTCCTATATGACCTCTTTATTATGAAATATGAGAAAGTTTATGAGAATTATCCTGTTTAGAATTAGGAGAGGGCAGAGGACTCGGAGAAAAGGCGAAATAAAATGAACCATTTCATTTCAGTAGACTTCCAGTGTCCCGATTTTTTTATAGTCCATATGCCTTCTTCTCCATATAAATATGAGAACAGACAGATTTTTTCACAAAAGACTCTGCAGAAATGTATTTTTTGAGGAACTGAGAAAAGTGAGCAGCGTGAATTCAAGTAAAAGTTTTATTAAATTGCCTCTTTTTTTTCCATTCTCATAAAAAAATCCTTCCAGACAAGAGGACATAGAGTCGTACTCGACAACATTCTCATTTTCCTTTTTTGCTGGAAGCTCTCTTTCTCCTTCTTCCAGTTTAGGAGAAAATATGTTAAACTTTTTATTCAGAAATATAAACGAGCTGCTTCTAGCTGGAGAAAAGTACAGACACGGATACGACCTTCTCTTCACCACTCAAGTTGAAGTTGAAGAGGACTCCGAAAAATATTTTTACTTTGGCACATCCACATATTCAAGCATTATTGCGCTCTCACGACATGCGGGAAACAGTACGCAACCTATAAAAATGGAAATAGTCACGAAAGGAAAATTAAGGATGGGCAAAGAAGGCGCGATCATTAAAAAAGTGTTTGAAAAATAAACGTAAATAAAAACTGTGAGAGAGTCAGGGAAGACAATGGTTAGTAGTGGAGGGAATGGAGACGGAGTGGGAGTAGTACAGACGCGGATTCAGGAAAGACGGAAAGGGATTATCAAGAAGGAAAAACTCATAATTCATTTTCTTGACAGAGTGCAAGTCCCAGATTAAAATGGTTGAATGGAGGCTGGAGAATGGGAAAGACTGGAAATTTTTTTTGTATTGATCACTCATCGTGATTTATGGCGGAGCCATTAATTAAAACGCCGCACTACATAATTAGATTGTTTTGGAACATTTTAAGCTTTATTAGTTTTCCCTCCTTGGCAAAATGATGGAGGAGAATGGATCATGAAGTCGGAAAATATTTTTGGATCATTAGCGGAAGCGACGCTCGACTTTTGGAAAGAATCCCACTACTTATCTGCAAATGGTCCTTGACAGCTTCCAATTTAATATGCATGTCGGCTCAGACTATATTTTCTAAGTTTTCGTGCTTTCGTGCACTCTCATGTTTTGCTTTTGTTTGGATATCCCCGCCTCTCCCTTCTACTTTTGACTTTCAATAGGGATAAATATTTTAAGCTGGTTTCCGCTAACGCTAACGCTATAAGAGCGAGAATGCTTTTTCCATGTAAGCAAAACTCATTTCAAGTCCATTACATGAAATTAGCCTGTTTCGCCATTCCCGCCACCCGAAAATGCCATCAAGAGTGGGTGCCTGAAGTTTTTTTTGGTGCATGATAAAGGAAAAAGGCCCATCAAGAAGCAGGTCCTTAACCTTCTAACCATTTTCGGTGTGTAATGGGATGCTGCCTCGTTAACTTCTCCACATTTTCGGAAAAAAGAAAAACAGCCCAGCATTCAAAAGCTGCAGTGGGATGCTGATGCTGTGTCGGTGCCATTTTGCCATGTCCCTGGTCTTCCTCCAGGGCTGAAACGCAGTTGTCTGGTTGTGGTAGGAAAACACACTGCAAAATAAAGCATCGCCATTTCGAATTACGCTTAAACAGGCAGTTATTAACCAAATGGGTGCTGGAAACGATCTCCAGTCTCTGGTCCTTTTGGTCCCAATATCACAATGCACCACAGCAGTAGCAGTGCTTTTTCCCTCCAGCACTAATAAAACTTTTCCAGCTCTTTTACAGGGTAAAGCCACTCTCCAGTTATTGGGAGCTGTCTATTATTTGGAGATTTACGTAATCAGTATCACCGCCATTTCCCATTCTCATTACAGCCAAAATCAGTAATTACTGGAGAGTGTCAATGCCCGGAATACAATGTTCCGCTGATAAGGCAAAATGCTACTTTCCAAAACTGCAAAATTGGAATATAATTTTTTTGGCGGTGCGAATCTCATAATCGTAACATTTAATAGGAGATGGTGTGTATACAGCGGCGGTGTCTCTTCGAGAAAGGGAGAGTAAACAAGATAATACATTTTTTATGCTGCTGGTGAGAGTTACAATTTGGCGGAAAACACGTGTCGGGGGCATTCATGCACAAAAGAATTTTTTGTAAGGGAAGACGAGAAAAAAAGTGAACATGGCTATTCCGTTTTTCAAGTTGGAGTGGGAAATCCCATAATAAAAAAACTTTCTACGCTGCGGTTACAGTTACTGCACTTTTACCTTCTAGGCTCTGTAAGCATGGGAATGTGTCGTTGTCGTTTGAGCTCAGTTGACCGAGCAAGAAAAAAAACTTTTTTTGGGGGATCATCATGGCAAGGTCGACGCAATGAATATCGAGGAAGCGCTCAACCATAAGGCGGCTCAGTTACAGCTACAGCGGGGATTCAGTGAGATGCTGATGCTGATACATGATGAAACGTCAAAAGAGACCTGAAAATAGCTCGGGAATTCCCAGGATTAGCTTTGGGCTTTTGTGAAAAAATCTGACAATGACTTTGCCAGTTTGATATCGGGAAATGGGAGTGTGCACTATCTAAAAAAATTGGAAATGGAATGGGAGCGTCGGGAGGTGAATTTTTTTTGGGAATGGCAGATGCTCCTTTTAAAAAAAATGTGCACTTAAGTGACAGAGTAGGCGACGGAGTAGAAATGAATAGGCGAGATGAGGACTGAGGACGAGAGTGAGAAGGTGCTTGAGAGCCTGTAAAGCTTATTTTATATGAAAGCCTGGTACGCTCGGAAAATAAAAAAAAAGTTTTTTCAAAGGAGTAATCATTCTCTGCGATGGAGATGAATGGAGCGATGAGGCTTAAGCTAGTAAAAATAAAGTGGGGGTTTTTATGTGGAAACATTTTTTGAATGCAATTTGCACGCAATGAAAATGGCCGTGAATGTTTTCTCGCTGCATGAAATACATTTATTCACAAAAGATGTAGTAAATTGCAAAAAAGTTATTTTTTTAAAACAAGTGTGAAAAAATGGTAAATTAGCTTGATAGCACCAGAAACTTTAACACTTTAAAAATTAAGTCAAGTAGTCTTTTTAAAATGGTGAGTAGATTTTACTGGAGAAATATCCAGCTATTTGTATTAGGCAATACGTGTTAATGGGATAGGACTGCAGTTTTCCTCCACCCTCCAGTCGATGGCACGAGTGGGTGTTTGAAAGTTTCGGTTTTCCAGGGTGAATGAAGAAGATGTGGGCAACTCCATTTCCAAGTCCATCCTTTTACCACGATGATTCGTTTTCGCCGTCTTGAAGTGCTTCTTCGAAAGTGAAGCCATGACAATGAATATCACCATAAGGAGTAGGACCCAAGCGCTAACGATAGCGACCACGAATGGACTGTACACCGATTGCATAACTATTCCTCCACCGTTGGTTGGAATTTGGCCAGTTTCAGTTTGGCGAACTGTTTCACCCTGTTTAAAAATCATTTAACGTTGACTTTCTTAGTAATTAATGATCTGCATTTAAGAAATTTTTTTATCTGAAGATAATTTAAAAAGCATTTGAGAAAATTAACGATTAAAGTTGACTTACATTGACGTGATGAAACGTGTCCGTAACAGTTTCCCCCTTTTCGTTCATATACATAGTAGTGCCAGTTGCAATCATGTTGCTGTTTCCCGGATTTGAAAAACCCACACCCATTTTGAATCACTTAAACGATTTTTCTCGTGAATAAAATTAACAAGCAAAATTATGTACGATTAGCCTGTTGCTTAATCAGAGTGTGCTGCAAGAGTGACAGTTGAAGAGTGAATGAAAACGAGACAAAAATTGGTCCACTGGCTGTGAATATTTTACAGCTGCTACTAAAGCAATAAAAATAAAATATCTCACGTTTTACAGTACATTCTCTCTTCACGTAGGCATCCTTCTTTACTAATAGATAAAACCATATCACCACATTTTTACATGCACCTTATTTTTACGTATCTCCCCAAGCTCTTTAAAATTAGTCCAACGAAATCCTTATTTGTTCAAAGCTGGGCTTATATGCTAATCAATCCTACGAAAAAGGTCTCAGAAGGTACTTCAACTTTACCTGAAAGGGTCTTTTCTATTTTCAGCCATCAATTTTTTTTCTTGGAAAATCCCGATAGCATTCATTTTTAACAGGTTTCTTACGTGGAAACACGTACCTATTTTTTCTGTAGAACCCATCAGCAATCCTCAGTCACAGTTACAGCCAAATAGCCACCATTTACCGATCTCTCTGATTGAAAAGGCTTTTAAAATGCTAAGCCGATTTATGGTTTCACCAAAACCTTAAGAATTATTTTTAGGGAAGCTATCCAAAAAATATCTAGAATGTAGGACCTTCTGATTTTTTCTCTACTGGTTGACTGGCCTTATCTCTATCTCTCTCACGAGTAGGGACCTACACCAGGGAGAAAAATTAAGAGAAAGAAAAAAAATTCTCGTAAAAATATTTTTTGTCGGGTGGGTGGCTCTCTCTGAGAATAAGCTTTTAAGAAGGATATAGGACCAAGACTTACTTTTAAATATGAGTGCTGTGCTTTACTACTTCCAGTCCCACTTCAGCTTTAGACCGGGAAACAATGTACAAAAAATGCCAAGTTGGTGTACTGCACACCGCACATTTGCGCCCATTTCCTGGAACGTAAGCTAGCATGAAGCAGCAGCGATACCGGAATGAAATATTCTCTTCTGGGAAATAATGTGTTATTGTATGTACAGCTACCTACAATTTTTTCGTATGAAATGTGGGCTACATTAGAAATTTCAGTCACGTGTAAATAACGAGCGGTGTGGATTGCACATAGGATAAAAAAGGGAAAACGTAGCCTGCACTCTAATAAAAGCTGAGACTGACCCATTTTTCACTTGCACTGGCTGAGATGGTACTTGTACCCAGAGAGGAAAAATGCTAGTAAGTATCCCCACCACTCATAAACAATTTTTTTGCGCTGTTCATGTCTAATAAACCGGCAATCGCAGCAGAAAATGGAGGAAAGCAGTAGCATTGGCACTATGGATAAGGGCGCCTTTGCCTTTTATACGGAAAAAGAGTAGAGCACATTTTTTTAACTTCCATTCTGCAAAAAAAAGAGAATTATCTTTGTATTTTATACGTGACCATGATCATGATCACACACAATTTTTGGCGATGGTGGAGAGTAAGGGAGAGAAAAAGGGAGAATAGGAACTAGGAAGACTGTGCGAATTCCACAAGTAATTCTCACTTTCCCTAAGTAATTCTCACTTTCCCTGGTCTATAAATGATTTTCGCACTTGTGAAAACATCTCATGCAATCATTATGAAAACTGAAAGGCTTTCTGGGATAAAAGGGGTGTACGTATCAAGGGTAAAATTGAGAAGGTTAATGGTGTGGAGGGCAAAAAAATATTTTAGGTAGCGAAACAACGGAAAAGCGGCAACTACTCTTTTAACCTGCTCAACGCATATCACCATAATTGCACACCAATTTTAAACCGAATTGATCACCGTAAAAGAGACACATCTTTTCCATATTCATTATAAAAAGTAAAACACAAAATTTGATGGACGTCTAACTCATTCATTTAAAATACTACCTTTTGAACAATAATTTTTTCTTGTCCACTTCCTTTTACCCAATGTGCACTGTTTAAGTTAATCTTTCTTGTGTTTGCCCAGTTATAATTTCACCGGAACGAGTATGAACCTGTACCTTCTATTTGACTCTTTTCACAGGTGGAGGTGAAGAATGGGGGGACGAAGACTGCGCGAATCCTGTCGGAATGCAATCGGGGAAAATAAACGCATCACAGATCACAGCCTCCTCATCCTTCGATGTCAAAAGTGTGGGACCGCAGAATGCGAGGTGAGTACACTTTCAACAGCGTTTCCTTCCACAGTGTATTTTTCATGTTTTTACTCTCTCCACTTGAATTATTGTAGGTGTATTTGATGGAGATGAAAAATTGAGTGCGTATGAAAAAAATAAGAAAGCACGCATGAAAACAAAATTCACGCCAGACAGAAATGAATGAGTCTGTTAGCAGAGAGCGTTTATCATCACCTTCACCTGCTCAAAATAAATTTTTATTTTGAATTGGAATGTCGTGGCGTGACGGGCGCTACAAATGCAACATATTTTTCAGCTGTACAACCCATCCATTAAAATACTTTTAGTACGAAAATTTCTTTTTTCGGCAATTCGCGACAGCGCGCTACATCCTCTCATTTGTTATCCGAGTTCCAATGAACCGTCTACATTTTCTGATTGTGAATCCATCACAATTAATTTTAATTGGTGCTTTATTTTTATCAGTCGTCGATAATCTCTTTCCTCTGTGTAATAATAATAGCCCATCTTTCTTAAGAAAAGAATAATTGTCAATTATCTTAAAAATATACAAATTTTAATTAGCAGTGCTGGCATGACATTGAACTTCTCCTAAAGTGTCATGTCACTTGTCACCATGTACCCTGCAACCCGCGAAATTAGTTTTTTTTTCTGAAAGAACTCATTCCGTCTCCGCGCCCGTGGCATGAGCAAAAAACCCATTCCCCAAGCACGTTATAAGCCCTCACCTACCCAAGGAATCCCGTCTTGTTTCCTCATCTACACCGTACGCATTTTAAAACAATTTTTTTTTCTTTTCCAAACCGGGACACACTTCCCCTTCCATGAAATAAAGAAGTCGAGAAGAAACTTGAGTAATATATAATGTCCGTTGTAATGCCACAGGAAGAAACTTTTTCCCTCCGGAATATTTCCGGTGACATGACTGTCAAATTTCGCTATATTTCCAGCCATTCATTCCATTTTCATCTTTTCTCTGGACAAAAAAATATATATACTCGGAAGACAATACAAGCTGCTCTCGCATTACATCTTTAAGGGAAAAATAAGATGAAGGGAACTCTCCTTTTTTTTGAAAAGGTTGCCCTCCGAAAATGGGGAAAAGGGTCCGAGAGGAGAAAATTGCGCTCCATAACAAAAGCATCATTAAACTTCCTTGTCACGTTCCCTAAAACATGGATATGATTTCAAGACAAGTGTGCACTTTCCACCAGCCTACCTTTTCCTATTTTCCGGGAAAAGGACCGTACGCTTATTGTCATCCGTCACATGACTACACTCACATTTTTTTGGATGTGCCGTTTCAGCACAAAAAAATGTTCAAAAATATTTCTTTTTAGACTTTACACAATTTTCCCTCTCCTCTGAAGAAGATAAGCCCAACTTGCAAGCGAAAAGATGACCCGAATAGTTTTGAATTATTTTTTGGTGCTTTCACTTTCCACCTACTCCCAGTAGTAATTCCTATGGAAAATGTAGGTCTTTGCCTGCTTACTCCGCACACTTGAAAAATAATTCCGCAGTGAGAATGCTGATGATGCCGCTTTAATCTCTGGTGTATCTTTTCCCTCCGTTTTAGACAATGTCAGTCGCGGAATTGTTATTGCAGGAAAGGCCTTCTACTTATTTCCAGCCTTCTTTCAAAGCACAGTGCTCGTCCCAGTAGTGAAAGGGAGAGAGTCGCAAGTC
>JAHZND010001416.1:0-22086 GCA_027744115.1 Acrocyrtus sp. NNG-2020 | reverse complement strand
TTATTACAAGATTAATTATACATTTCAGAGTACACTTTTGAGAGCAAATATATCGTAACAGCATTTTACACTTGGGAATTTAGGATTTGCACATATAAAGCGTTTAATGACTGTAAAAAAAGTTAATTTGCAATTTCAATATTGACAGAAGAGGGTATAAGTTTGGGGACTACTCCCATTTGGGAGAGGTTGTACAGGTCAAGAGTATTTTTATTTTACGCTAACTCTCTCGCCCAAGAGAAATGTAATGAAAGCAGTTTAGAACTTGAAATGCAGCGGCAGCACTGTCTGTTTCTTAATGACTGGGCATGTAATTCGAAGATAGTGAATATGACAGAAACAAAAGCAATAGGCTGCAGAGGTAGGTGGTTCCTCAAATTGAGATTAGAGAAAGGAAGAGGCTCTTTTTTCTTGTAGTCGCCTCACCAACCATGTTTGAGAGTGGCAGGTAGGCACTCAAAATGACTTTTTTAAAACGAGAAAAAATATGAAATATGAATGAGCTTAGCATACAGTTAGCACATCTTTTTAACGTGAGTGAACTGCAAATGGTCATAAGTGTTTGGTTAGCAATATATCAAACACGTTTGACAGTCATTAATCTCTTCCTTCGTTATAGCAAAAAGTGCATTGGGTTGTAAAAAAAAGATTTCTTTTTCTCATAAATCTAGAGCATATTTGGGTGATACGTACAAATATAATGTAGCGAGAGCAATCTCCTTTGTTCATTATCCATTTGTATTGGTCAGAATCCCATTTTTAATGCGCGTTTTCTGAAAACTCTGCAATTTTTCAGAAGAGTTGCTTGTCTCCTCTTTTTACTGGTAGTAAAATTCCGCTTTAGAGTTGCGGGTTTTGGCATCATTTTCTGTTTTCAGACAGAAGTTTGGAATTTAATGTCATATATTAACATCTTTTTAGTGGGGCTATTATCCATCCCATATATAAATCCTAACAATTTTACCACACTCAAGAAAATTGTAACCTGGGTCGAACTTCCTTTCAGTTCACTTTACTATGCTTAATAGTAAGTGTGTAAGCACTCAAAAGAAAAAAAATGTGTTTAGGAAGCTGACAAACTAACTTTAGCGCTTTAGCACAGATTTACAAAAAAATGCAAAATGTTGTGTATTCTCCTTATCTTTGATCTATGCACTTGCACTGCAAACGTTCAGTGTTCAAGAGAGATGTATTCTACGGAGGAGTTTTCACTTTTTCGTTGGTGGTCGTTAGCGGTCACACAGCTACTGACTAGTGGCTATAAAAAGCAAAAGTCATAAAATCACATTTTGCATCGTATAAAA
Organism: Acrocyrtus sp. NNG-2020; assembly: GCA_027744115.1. Taxonomy (NCBI): domain Eukaryota; kingdom Metazoa; phylum Arthropoda; class Collembola; order Entomobryomorpha; family Entomobryidae; genus Acrocyrtus; species Acrocyrtus sp. NNG-2020. The sequence continues at coordinate 20,782 of JAHZND010001416.1, read as the reverse complement.
TGAAAACGTGTTATCTTTAATCTCGTTCATTCTTCAAGACGCATCAATCAAAGAAAGCGGAAGAGGTTAGGACCATGCAGCGTAAAATTGTAAAATTTAAGCTTTGGCGTTTGCATTTGCACCCTTTCTTGCTTCACTTATTTCATATGCGGTCTAATGGCTCTTGAGAATTGAGAAAAGAAGAGATGACGAAAGTGCCATATTGAAAGTATGTTAAGTGCATCACTAGCTCACGTATGAAATTTGAGATGTATTGGTTTCAGATAATTTTAGCCCTACACTTCAATATTATCACTTGCTCGCTTGCAAGGATGAAATCAATACCCTAAATTTTTTACCCAATTGGAAACCTCTAAAATGATCTAATTATTTTCCATTCCACTTTTGGAATTAAAATATTAAATTACTTCTAAAAATATTGGAAAGTTTCCCTCCCTTCCTGGTATTGCATTTCAATTTTTAATTCAGAAAAATATTAACTGCAGTTGAGTCTTTCATCGCCAGCAATTTTAGGTTTGCGTTTGTGAATTATTTGCTCGTCTACTCTGACATAGTTCATATACATTTCCGTCATTGAGCTATGCAAATAAATAATACATAATTAAAAAGTCAATTAGCGTCATCCCTAACTTGTTTAGTATAGGTACGAGTGATGTAATTGAGAAAATGCTGACCAAATGAAAAAGGCTTTAATAATTTTACCTAATGAAATGAGAGTCATCAACATTTGTGCTTTTTGCCATTTTTAATCTAAGTGCATTTTTGCATGTCCTCATATAACGAATGATTTAATTAGCTATTCCTCTAACCAGCCCCAGACCCATCTTCATTGAGGTTAAAGTTGCATTTCCTACACTAGAACATCAAAAAGGATGACATCAATACCATTCCATCTGACATGCTATAAAGGGCAACAGCTTCCGCTAAAATTCCACTGCCACTTTTAGGTTCCTTTACTATAGGGCTGTTCTCTTCGAAATAGCGAAAACCATTTAACCTTCTAAAATCTATAAATGAATTCATCTGCATTAGGCACATGAATAAATCATGAACTAGCACACAAGATTATTAATTCTATTAATATCAATTAGGTAGTTTTTTCTCTTTTCTATTTGCATCATATTTTAGCAACAAGCTAATTTTCTACGGTTGTCATTTACGCTCATCATCATAAACCACACACATTTTTAACAGTAACTAGCACGGCGCGTGCCGTTCATAGTTTCATATCTTCTCGACCCCTTCCTTGCCAGGCAATTTACCTACAGAGAGGCAAACAAAGCGTTTCCTTGCAAAAAAGACTCGGATTCTACCCTAATAACACCAGCTAAGCTCATGTAAAAAAATCGACAGCACAGTTCTTCGCTGACGTAGACCCAGCCGAGCCGTACAGACTTGTTCAGTTATCCACAAGATGCAGCCAAAAGCCAACAAAGAGCGACTGAGTAGTAAAGTGTACGACTTAGGCTCATATTTTAGCCCAATCTACTTTGCAGACCAAGAAAGGGGAGTGAGCTCAGCGCGCAACAAGCTATAGAATGGGAATTCAGGACACGGCCAGTGGCAAGTTGAAAATCTTTACCCGATTCTGGGGAAATTGTACTACACCAAAATCCTCCGTTCCATTTCCTTCACTTCTATATAGCAGCGGTCTGCTAACCCCTCAGAGAGTGGAGCGAAGCAGGACGTGGGAGACACACTGGAAAAATTGTGAGAGGTGATTTGGGAGCTACATCCTTCTCCCCGTTCTTATAACGAAGTTCCACCCAAGAGGTTAATCTTAGTGTACAGAGGTCAACCTGGAAGTGACCTCATTGCAGAGGAAAAAATAAAGTAAGCTGAGAGCTATCCGATTCNTGTACAGAGGTCAACATGGAAGTGACCTCATTGCAGAGGAAAAAATAAAGTAAGCTGAGAGCTATCCGATTCTGTATGGAACATGTCCACTCAGTCCATCACAATCCTCGCAAAATACAAACTCCCTTTCTCCTATGCAGAACCTATGCAAAGCTGCACATATGCCAAAAAGCCATACAAATTTTCATCCAGACGGTTTCTTCCATTGAGTACTGCTTAGCGCAACCCATCGCCCCAATTTCCTGTTAAAATATGATAATTCTCAAAATTCTTTAGTAATTCAGGTACCAGCTTATTAATTATAGCTAATTAATTAACAATTTGAAGTTTTTAAAAAAATATTTTGCATGCATTTCCGTTAGTGTAGCTACTGCCGCATCCGACCTCACACTGGCCTTTTGGAAATGTCCCATGAGCAGAAAAGACTTTGGAGTGTACCGGAGTGAAAAGGAAAGCACCGCGTTTTTGATAGATTAGGAGTATGGATAGGGAAAGGTGTAGGAGTAGCAGTAATATTCGAAATGGAGAGAGAAAGGCCGTTAATACCGAGTATATGTGCTTACTTGTTGCTCATTATTATGGCTTCCACTAAAAAATTTGTCTATGGGGAAGATTGGACTTCCAACTCATTCACGCAGATACATATTACATTTCCATCTCGCTTATTTCCAGGGAAAGAGCCATTCCAGGAATAAATGCACTAATGCCATTCTCAGCTGGATTTTCGATGCGATGTCTGTTTTTATTATTATTTGTAGCTTTAAAGGAAAAGGTAGGAAAAGTACATCATGGAAAGTAACGTCAAGGAAAGGAATTTGGTCTTTGCAAGTTTTTGTGCAACTCGCTTTGCAAGGCGATTGTACACTCCAAAAGGACGCCGTTTCTTCCACAAAGACTGATCGAAGCCAAACAAAGGCTATAGGCTGGCTTCTGTAGTAAAATGTTCATAGGAAAAATGGAGCTTGCCACTTTTGCCAGACTGCTAGTTCGAGATGTATAAACGAAGCTGTTTGCTCGATACCTCACAAACACGCTAAAGTTAGATGTATACAGCCACGACAGCTGTTAGAGAAGTAGTGAACAACCACCTTCGCAACTGTAATTGAGCTGAACACTTGATAGGAATCGTCCATAGCTGGTGCTGTGGGTGGACAACCGTTTTTGTAACCTTTTCCGTGCAGAATACATGCGGAGTTGTGGGAACATGGGGAGAAAGGATGCAGTGCATGGCTGCAGAGTGCAGTTTCATGGGGTAATAATACCAGACTTTTTTTATGTAACACTCCTTTTGATATAAAGCAGAGCTGAATTAGTGTTTTATGAAATCGATAAGAAGCAGAAAACTACCCTTTTAAAGTTAGGATCATATACACTTTATGGAAGCTTAGACTGGTAGTCTGCGCTACACGTGCCGCTCGTTTCCCCTTTCTCGCCCTTCTCCTTTTTTTCTCTTGTAAGTCCTCCACGCAGCTGCATATGGTGCACGTATCAAAGTCACTTGGGGTTTATGGATAATGATATATTTGTGATGATTCATTCATGTAATCTTTTAAGTGCGCAAACAGAAAAAAGACTCGACCGCACCGAATCGGAATGGTGATTTGAGATACTAATGCTAAACTCGTGTCTGCTTTTGGTTTTGCGCCCACTCACATCCAACAACCAGGAAAGGAGATTTCCTGTGGGGTGATAAACCTCGTTGTTAATTATTGAGTCATCAGTTCATGAATACGGAAAACCCATTAGGGAAGGGGAACCGCATGCATCGGTGAGCTTATTTTATATTATGATGCAGGACGCAATTACCTCATTTCTGGTAAAATATTTAAATTGTATTCTACCCATATCTTTGATGATTGACGTCAGAAAGCCAAACTTTATGCCTACTTAAATTAACTTTTGCCAATTTGGCAGGACCTCTCGCTCTCCATTTATTTAATGCTCGCGTTTTCATAAAAATTCGTGCAGAAATTTAATGCATTTTTAGAGAGCTTTTATTTGAGCATATCTTGCTCAACCTCGAATAATTATTAATGGCTAGTTTTAATTACGACATCAGTAATTCTTAATGCCTTTCATCTATATAAGGAATAATTAAAGCCTTCATGGATTAGAGTGCTGTGGAGAAAAGTGCACACTCATAGTTTGCATATATGCGGGCTTGAGCTTTCCTGCAAAGCTGTCAGTTTTCACCGGGTAGAAGAAGCAAGGGTGATAATACAGCTAAAAAGCTATAAGCTCCAGCTTGCTGGAGAAATGTATCCTTTCTCCAGCTCGATTTATGATGTACGACATTTGCAACAACTTTCATTTTCCTTTCTTCTCCCCCACACAATAGCAAATGAACTCAGGTGCGTCCAATAGAGAAAATTTTCCACGGTTTTCTCCGGAGAAATAGAAGTAGAAAATCCCCCACGAATCAACTTTGGATTCAGGTGGACTGAAAGAAGGCTTTCACATTATGCGGGGAATGTACCGTCCCAAAAGCTTCCAAATCCCGGCCTGACTACACGGTGGAAGTGACGGATAGAATGATAGACGAACGCTCTGGTAACAAAATACGGGAGTCGGGATGCGGGTAACTCGGCGCGTGCAGTATATGGCTTCCACTGTTCCCCTTCCTGAGTCGGAGTCGCTACATGCACAGTATAGTAAGCTTTTAGCGGAGAGTGCCTGCTCTCCAGTGGGTTGTATTCTATTGTTTTGTGGATAGTAAATCCTCCAGTTTTTATCGTCTAGACTGGTATACATATATGTCTTGTGAGCTGTTGGTAGGAAAAAGCTTTGGCTAAAACTTTGTTCATTCTTCACTGCATTACGCGTATCAGGCGCCACTTTGTAGGCGTACAAAGTATACAAAACAGGTAGATAGATATGGCTGGAATTAATCGATAGAGAAAGCAGAAAATGTTCTGAGGTTTGGGACATTTCACCTGAAGAGAAAGGTCTTTCCAATAGTGCATTTGATATTCTTTTGCTTTCGCTTTGTACCTATACTTTTCTCTGCTTTTGACAATGGATCTATGTGGATAAAGAGGATTTTGTATAAAGCTTGGATTCCTAGTACTTTTCACTATATACACTCTTGAGGTTGAGTTTTATGCATGCGGATGTATGATACCTGTAAATATTGTGACTAAGGATGAGCATCAACAGTTATACGTAGATGAAAGGGAGAGATTTCTCTGAAACTTTCACACCAAAAAAGATTCCTTTTATTACAATTTCCAAGCAGATTCCAGGTAGGTAGCTGGAATGTGCCTTCAGATTTTGTAGAGAACTATCAGAAGCAAGAATGGGAAAGTAGTAACTGTCCAAAGATGATGATGGCAGCGTCTTTCACCTGTACTAATATTGTAAGTTGACAACAGGGAATTCCATGAACTAGAAAGAAAGTGAAACGGCATATGGTAAAGCAGGTATGTAGTATATTATGCAGGTTCACCTCCACCTGATTTTATGATTTTTACCTTTACTTCAAAATGAGAATATGTGAGGCTGATATGCAATAATGCAATTAATAAATTATTTAATAAATTAGTTTATTTTAACTTCTGTAGTTTTAAGTACAGTTCCTCAAAAGAGGTAAATACAAGTGGCTCCTACGATATGTAATTAAGGTGCTTAGATGCGGCATCACAATTTAAGGGAAACGTTTCTCTCAAAAGGAAAACAAATTAAGTGCAAGAATTGCTTCGCATTCTAAAATTGCTACTAACAAAATACTAGTGAATAAATATGAAAAAGCAAACTAAACTATTTTCTTCGCAGTGCTTTCCGCACATGAACTAAATATATGAATTCTCATAAACTCTCCTGGACAAACGAAATCCCGACAACATCGTATAGCAAAATTGTTTTAATTGCGCTTACAATAGTAGCGCATACATCTACGATTACGATCTACCGAGAAACTATATCTTTTAGTGGTACATGCTTTGCTACTTTTACTTTTAACATTTGACCGCGCGCCACGTAAAAGTAACGTAAACGTTCGTGACGGACGAACAGTATTATATTTAAAGTACATGTTCGATAAAGTAACTCAACCACACTAATAGCCTCTTCAGGAGCGTACGGCAACAATGACGTGCCGTAGGAATTATATGGAGAAAGTTATGCGACCAGGATTTATTACAACTAGTTATAGTAACGTATAGTAAAGTAGGTACTCACAGAAAACTTATTATTTGACCACATACAAAACAATAAATAACTAAAACCGGTGAGCATTTTGATGACGTAAAGTACAACAAAATATAGACAAAAAACTGAGTAGCGAAATTCATGCGAGGAATAAACAGTTCGAGCTTTCGAGCTTCACCGTCCTCACACGCACACCAACATACTGCATTGTAGTGCATGAATATATAGTCGCTACCAACTTCACCTTCACCCAAGCAAAGTTTCACAGACAGACTTTCTAAAATCTAATGATTATGTCGTGAATTTATGATACATATATTACCACAATATATCCGTCTATGTATCTATTAACTTAATAATAGTTCCTACATACTAAAACATTTTTCTTACAGATTTATAAACCATACACGGAAGAGTAACACAGTAGCAGATAAATCTAACTCTTTCTTCAAGTTAATTTTCACGTGTGCATCTCTCACTTTTTCTCAAGTTACAAGCAAACAGTAATAATTCAGTCAGTTTCGAGACAAACAGTAAAGCGAATCCCTCCGTTTAACGCTAAAGAGGTAGAAAGGAACAGATACATTTTGTTAGAATGTTCATTACGAATATTTTTTGGGGGTTCCAGTGCGGAGCCCACGTATATTTTAGAGCCTCATATAGAAATCATTTTCGTAGTTTTCAATTTTCTTAGAAATCGTCAAATAACTCCAACTCCTCTTCCGTCACACTTTGTATTCGCCATGTATCTGGATAGCTTTCAAAGTTACGGGTGTCTCCCTCATAGTAAATCTTTGGAATGATTGGAGGCTGCAATACATGAACAAAACATTGAGTTTATTAATTAGTTGCAGTTTTGAAATGAAATATGAAGAAAGATATTAAATTGCTTAACTTACCGTCAGTTTCTTCTGGTTGACATCAGACCAGTCATATTCCCGGAAGAACTTGTGACGCTTGATTTCATCAGCCCCATTCTACAAAAAAAAGGTTTGCATTAATTAGGATTTTTAAAATGCATCGCAGAATTCTTGAGTTTAGCAGCATTAAATTGGGTTTTTACCTTTCCACATCCCAGTCGCTTGGCTCTATCAGTAGCGAGCAACTTTTTAATAAGATCCTTCGCCACAGACTCGATATGCTTGGGCCACTCAATTTTCCCAGAGAGAATCTTCTCATATGTGGAAATCTTACTGTCACCGTAGAAGGGTGAAGAGCCCGTTAACATTTCATACACGAGTACTCCTATTAATTAAAAGAAATAGTCAGTCTTACTTTCAGTTTACCATCAAATTTTAGGAAGTCCTTCGTATTCTAAATAAAGCACCTTTGTCAAGCTCAGACTGAATAACATATTAAAACACAGGTCTAATGTCCTTTGTCAAAATATGTACAATAGCAGGCTTCTAATTAAGACTAGAATGAGGTTATACCCTCAAAATGTGTCCTTCAGCATTGGAAGCAACTTTCACTATAGGTAGGCTGAATGTTGCTATAATGAGAGGAGGGAAAGGGAAATTCTCATGACCGCATCCTACCGAACAATGGTTTGTTTTCTACTGGCATCTTTTTACACATTTTTCTCAAAATAAACTTCCTGCCGAAGGCAGGTGACTTTGTAAAAAAAGATAATATAATAGGTTCTTTGTTATTCGATCAATGTAGTAGGGTGGTCCGGTGGTCTGGTTATCATTAGAAGAGCGCTGTCTACACATGTGTACATAACACGAGAAGGCGGGAACAAATGAATTTAGGTCAATAAGCGTAAATATGATTAAGTCTAGTACACTAACGAGCGGCATTATTGTGTCCTTGCAGTTAGTGGGGGAACGTTGCTTAAAATACTTCCTTAAGTGGGTCGTAATCTCATAAAAAGAGGTAAACAATTCAAACTGCAGACTTACCAAATGCCCACCAGTCAACAGACTTAGTGTAGCCTTTTGACTGAATAATCTCGGGAGCCAAGTATTCTGGTGTTCCACACAATGTCCAAGTTCTAAAAATAAATTGATAGAAGTCAGCCTACATTTTGAGAGGTATATCTGATTTTAGTGTAACAAAGCCAGACACTCAAAAAATCTTACTTGTCTCGGAGGCGCTTTGAGAAAAGGAATATAATGAATAGCCACCAGTCACATGTACGTCCGTCACTTTTGCACTTGAACGAAATTCAGCTTCCTTTTTTCTCCGAAAAACATTCCACATTTTCTGCTATGAGCATTACATTACACGTGCAGCAAAATGATCTCATTTGCGATATATTTGCGGATGGCATTGCCTTGCCTTGCATATAACAACAACACATGCACAGAAACGTGACATTTTTATAGCCCATCGGGGCAATGTGAAACAATTTGGAGGAAAAAAGCAAGCCAAATGTTTGGAAATATTGATGTTAAATAATATCGATTTGCATGTCAAAAGCACAGCAAAATGTCAAGATAAAGTATAAACAGTGTAGGTATTTTAACATTTAGGAATCATTTTAAAAAGCTGTTGGCACTTACAAGTTGACATCGTAAATTTGCCGGCCTTTCTCAGATAAGAGAACAACTCTCCTCCACAGGCAAAGTCCATGAGGAAGTAAATGTTATACTCATCCTTGCAATACCATTTCCTAAAGAGAATCAACACAAGAATTTTAAAAGCTTGAAATAAAATTAACAAAGGCTAAAAGTGTATAATACGACGTGTGTAACTATTTATAGTGGACTGAGGAAAATCTGATTCTTGAGATATTTGAGAAAATAGTGGAGCTAGTGAAATGAAACATTTGTTGCAGGTCATTTCATAGAGAATTCTTTCGTGTTTTTTAAAAAAAGCTACACATTGATAATTATGACAATTGTAGCCTTGTCTAAGAATGTGTCAATCAAAAAGATATTTTCTTTTGCTTACAAGCTGACGATGAAAGGATGCTTGACAGCCTTCAGTATATTTTTCTCGTTTTTAACGTGATCTTGTTGCTTCAGCCGTATCAAATCGTATAAGGAGAGGATCTTCAGCGCTGAGTATTCACCCGTTACTGTGTCCTGTGCCAATACAACTTTCCCAAATGTCCCAGTTCCTGAAACCATAATCATAATAGTAGCAATTATCATTTTGGAGCCTTGCAGTAGAATTTCTCCTCCCATTTAATTCTGATTAGAAACTTTCATTATCGCGTCATCTTTTCTTTCAAAACCGCTTTACCATCATCACCAGTCACCAGGCTATCAAATGCATTTGTTGCAGTTCGCTTCAATGATGCAGTCAATTAGCAAGGCCACATGCATTAGGGATTGTGCCAGAAGTCGCTCTGCTGATGTACTATAATTTCTTTTTCGACTACCACGACCACTCACAGTTGACTTAAATTTTTCAAACCAGAAATTTCCCATCGACTTCGATTATGCTAAACACACCTCAACCGTCATTCTATTTTCTTAAATCAGTCAGGGCTACTTTTTCGCAGGATGGGGATCGGTAAGTGGAACAGGACAACGATTAATTACATGCCAAGAAAACGGCTTCTACGGACCCCACTTACTCCAAGAGCTTACACTCAAAGCAGTGTTTATCAAAGTTATATAAATAAAAAATAGAGTGCGAGTTGAGATGAAAACAAGATGGCGGAGAAAGTGGCATGTTGAGGATAATGTTCAAGATAAAAAAATATCTCTCGCGATTATAGCATACGTGCTGAATCTTACTATGAGTAAAGTGTAGCGTCCAAAGAAAGATAAACAGACTGTTATACAATATCGTCCGTCTTTATACCCCAAATCCCATCCTTCCACTTGTCCTCCCGGTTTCAATACTTCCACTATTTTTCATGTAGCTTTTCCTTATCAGTAGACTTAATGCTCTCACAAAAAAACAAAAGAATCAGATTTGACGTAGATTTATTTTAAAAGGGGGAAAAGCTATATTTTCTTTCCTGCTGTTTATTATGCGGTGTTATTAAAATTGCTGCATCGCAATAAAGCAATTATGTTGTACATTAGAAAACTTATAAAAAATTGGGCTGGCTCTATAAAGCCCAGCATTAATAACTGAGTTTGCATTGGTCGAGAGTACAATTAAGCGATTTAGGCACAGAGGGGAGAAGAAGGAAACATTTGTAAGCGGTTTATCAAGCTATTTATTGCAAATATAAACAATACGCAAAGTTTTAAAAACAACGGTATGGGGAAGAGTGAGCTGAAGTACGATTTTTTTTCTAAAAAGCAAGCGTGTGCCTGTCTCCGCGCGAAAAAAAATTTATGGAAGTTCAGCCAAAATATAATGAAACAGCAAAAGAGTTATATTTTAGCACTATCATACCATCCTCGTACTACTGACTACGAGAAAACGTACGTGGCAGTGTTTGTTTGTAGTTGGCAGCTCGTAAATTGACAATCTGCCAGACGATATTAGCTGTGATCATGATGAACAGAAAGGATATATATAATGGAGAGATTGTTACATGTCCAAAAAAAAACTTTCCTTACTTTTTTATAAAAGTATATTTTGATATTAAAATATAGAAAAGGGGATTTTACGTAACCTATTTCCACCCGTCGAGATTAAAAGAGGAGCCATGTAACAACTCTTCACTGTGGCTATTCCGTTTTGCATTTTGAGTTGAGTTTAAGTACAGGCAAGGTGACTTAGATCAAAAAAAGAAAAGAAGGAGCATTTTCAACAGACAGTGAGACAACCAAAATTATCTGTCAGTGGCACAACTTCTTTTCTACTTTTTTTATTGTAACATCGCCTGAAAAAAACGAATGAACTGTAGCATGGCCGTTTGTCGTAGGAATCAAATGCATTTCATTTCGGAAAGCGATTTAACAAAAGAATGACGTTTGAAGTTTTTCCTTGTGGGTGAAAATATTTCAGTGATGCTAATTTTTTATATGATGAAAAAAAAATCGGAATGCTTTGTCCACGCCCAGTGTTCCATTTATACGAAGACTGCTCCAAAAAAATCCTTTTTACATTCCAGTTGAGGCTCAAAGCATAAAGTAGACGAGCAAGCATGAAAGGAATTGCGCTTGAAGCCAAGAAAATTCAGTGTCCGCAGTTAGGAAAATTCTAGAGGAAAATTTAAATCCGTGCCTACTATTTTTTTTACCACCAACTACCCCGTTTGCGGTTTTAGACGGAAAGTTTATTGTTTGCAATTTGGATCAGTTAAGTATGTAAACGGCGCAGTTCTTTATTCTCTGGTGTATGATGGCATACTTTTTTTACCACCAACTATCCCGTTTGCGGTTTTAGACGGAAAGTTTATTGTTTGCAATTTGGATCAGTTAAGTATGTAAACGGCGCAGTTCTTTATTCTCTGGTGTATGATGGCATACGTGGGAAGTGCATTTTCAAAACAGCATCAATCTTCAGATTATGTAAAAAGAGAATTTTTGATTTATGAGTCTATCCCCCTGATCCGAGTTGGAGAGATTTCCTTTTGGTGTATCGATATCGATAGCAAATTAAAATTGGATTCCACATCGTAAACAAAAAGGCAAGTTACGAACGAGCTGTTTTGTTATTAGCTGAAGGTAAAGGGCAGAGAGCTTTTAAATATTTGTCATGTTTTTAGATAGAATATCTGATGTGATGCTTCTAAAAGCTGAGCAATTGCAAGGAGCATTCTAATGTAAGAGAAAGTTTTTTTTTGTACGAGAGTAAGATAAATTTCGCCGTTTCTTGTTCCCGGTTCGACATTTGAAAAATGATTTCCCTGACTTTGCACATAATCTCATAACGTAGTTGTTAGGCATGCTAGATTTATCATCCCAGTGAGATGGGCTGAGCTGAGTCATACTCCAACTGTTGAAGTTCCACAAACAAACATGATTTATAAAACATCTTTTATCTCCAATACACGTTTAAATTTCTGATTTCGATGTTCCTGTCATTAGCACTTTATGGTCATGTTACACACTCAGCGATAACTTTAACGATTTTATGTTCAGTTCTTTCGATATTCCTTCTCGCTTCAATTGTGCCCTCACACTTTCTGCGCTCGTTTGAATTTACAATACTGTTTAGGGTTATTTGCATGTGTAGATACGTGCAAACTCCCACGCCAATTCCCGCTGCCCACTTCATCCTTCGCCATGCGAGGAGAGAGATAGAGGTGGAAAAGGGAATGAAAGATGAAAAAGCACTGCACGTTTTAGTCGGAGTTGCTATTTTCATCTCATCAGGCCAAAAATTGAACTTTTTGCTCCGGTATAAGTAATTTGGCAGTGCGCTTTCTATTTTGGTATGCTTGTTTCACATTTACTAGCCTTCTCATTTATTATATCGAATACTAATCAATTCCAGCTTTTTCAGCCCTTACTGTCACAAAATGCATAATAGTTAAGCAGGTGCTGTGAAAATGTGGCATGAAAAGGCGACACTTTCCTCGAAAACTTTTTCCAACCGTGAAGTGCCATATAATTGCTGATGAGCATAAGCGCACGTCTCTGGCATAGGCATATGATTTTAATTTTCGATTTCCGTTGAAATCTCTGTCTGAAATGCAAGTATTGGAATTTGAATTTAATAAATTTATTTTACATTTAACTATTAAGGCATTTTTTAGAAAGTTGTAGGAAACACCTGTTTCTGGTTCTATTCTCAGAAAGTCTTCAACGCAATAAGCTGACCTCCGAATGGGCGGTTTTAGCGTTATAAATAAGTTTATGCAAATATTCTTCGACAGGGAAATATTCTTTCGACAATTCATCTGGCAGTTGCAAAAACCGCAGAGTATATTCTTTCAAATATTGTATAGTGAGAGAGAGGATAATTTTCTAGACAGAATCGCTTTATTATGTTTTGGTAGAACTTCCTGTTTTCCCTTTCAATCCGGTGAAAACATCTTACCTTGAATACGAACGAAGTTTCAACAAAGCGTCATAAAAACCAGCTTCAATATACTGTCCGGATGAGTCAGAAGCAGTAAAAGTTTACTTTAAATTGTAATATTGCTTTCATCGTTAAACTAAGATCGTAAAAAAGGTTCGAGGCGTCTGTTATCTGTACAAAGGGATGAAGCAAGAAACAACCGAAGCAAGTCGGCCGCCGACTTTTATCTGCTTAATTGAATGAAGTTCACAAAATTAGGAAAATAAAGAGCTGATCTTGACTCTCAAAATCCCATTTCAATTTAATTGCCCAGTGGAGAGCAGCAGTGAACATCATTCTCCGTTCTCAATGATACACTTCCACACAAACTCTAACGTTTTATTATGTAATACAGTGTGCAGGAGTGTCAGGTTCCATTTTGCATACTACGATGCTCAAGAATGTTTTATGAAAGTCATCCGATAGTGAGCCGTAGCCAAAAAAATTAAATCGTGATTCTTCAAAAAAAAATCGGCGAATAGGCTTCATTTTAATTTATTCCTTTGAACGTTTCCCTACTAAAAGAGTTGCAAAATAATAAAAAGTTATAGTCCCAGGCTATCCATTTAACGATTTCAATGCAATCTTTTTCCTCGCTTACTTTCTGTTTTAATAAATCGCCAAAAGTGTTAGGTTCGATATCGACAATGTCACAGGCTAAAGCTACATAAAACTGCAGTAAAAAAGTGACAAGGGTCATACGTCAATGTCAGGGACCTAAACCAAGTCTAATTATTGTGACAATTTAGCAGCATTAAATAATTTGCTTTTTAGCTTCCTCTACGATCATTATCAAATCAGCGTAAAAATAAACCGGGAAGTTTTGCTCATTATATAACGCTATTTCATGTTTAACTGCCCGTGCTATTCAGATTTGATCCCTGAGAGCAGACTCTTTCGCTCTGACGATAAAAATAAGTCGAGAAAGTCCTTCCGTTTCCATTATCCAATGGTGAGAAAGGTAAGTGCCCGAGCAACGCGGAATTGCTGGGAACTGGAAGAAACCCAGAATCTTTTTTCTCTACAAAATACACGAGTTTTGTCTTTGGGGAAGGTTCATTGGTTAATAAATTAACGTCAAGAAACGAGCTCAGAAGGCATGCAATATATTTGCTTGAGTGTACGTGATTTTCATACTTTCGCAGTTTGAGTATGAAAATTACAGCTTCGGCCTGATGATGACAGAGTAGCAAAAACAGAATTCAGTTGTTATATAGTTTGTTACTCTACGACTTTTACTCTGCGGAATTAAACTGCACGTAGGTAACATTTCTTCGTGACATGAACATTTTTGTTTTATGTCTATTCACACTCGAACGAATTTCAAAAAAAGGCTAGACTCGAGGAACTATCAAGTTACCCAATAACTTTGCTTCTGTTTGAAGAATTGTGCATTCACTAACCACATGTAATTTGCAAAATTGCAAAATCGCAATTTAAGCACAACTTGGCAGAGCAACTTCATTCTTGTGCTATCTTCCGTTTAAGCAACAAAAAATACGGAAACAATGATGCATGACCATGCGGAATACCATTTACTTCCCATTCAATTATTTTCATTAAATTTTTGAAGCTGAGTAGACAGACTAGGCCAACATTTCGAAATTAAATATTTTTTAAAGCTTAATGAGCTCAACTTGAAACATTCCTAAGTTCAGACCCAGGCCGACATCCGACAAAAAGTACAAAAAAGTCTCCTGGAGCGCAAAGGTGCCCTATGCAGGCCAGGGACGTAATAATATGCGGCAACAAATGTACTAGCTTATTCTCATTGTTTACAATGCTTTCACATAAACTGGTTAGGTATCTGCTAAAAAAAACCTTGTAACGAATTAAATATTAATATTATTCTATTTCATGAACCTTTCACTTTGGCCTTTCAGTTAGAGCGAATTCCCTGGTCTGTTATACTTAAGCAGACAAGCTATGTTCGAGGAATCTCTGCATTTTAAATCTATTCTGGTCCATACGCTCGCTTTTTATCAAACCATTCTTCATATTTTCATACTATGCTGTGTAGAAGTGATGAACCGTCTCATATTGGAAAACAAGGGCAACTTCTGTCTCAATAAATTTTCCGTAATGTATAGTCTGATTGAAGGCACAGATTGTAAATCAAATAATAAAAATTGAAAGTCAGTGCCGTCTGCTATAAACTCCACAGTGCCCCTTTTTTGTTTCAAGTTTGCATATGCAAAGTATCAAAACACGAAAAAAGGACAAAGATTTTCAAGACAGCACTCCTTTCACCGGCTTTCGTTTAGCATCTTCGTGGCCTTCTAGACAACGAAATACGGCTGCTCCAACAAAGCCAAAGCTATAGGCAGAAAATCAATCTTCAAAAAAATAATTTATTTAAGCAACAAGTATTATTACGCATGTATTTTCTCGTAGAAGTGGTGAAGAAATTTTTTACAGCTGTCAGTCATGTTCATTCCCATCTGACTCATCTGTGTTTACCTACACTAGCGCTAATTCAATGCTAGCGCGGCAGTTCTGAACGTGAAAACCCTTGGCATAGGCTTATCTTTATTTTTAAAATGTAGGAAGTACCAACTTTCCTAGGCCGCATTTCCCCCCAAAAAAAACGCTTACGTTTTTTTTTCTTGGCTCGCTCCCCGTCTTTATTGCTCTGATGTTTCCACTTGTCAATCATAACAACACTTTACACTTGTCGAGAATTAACTGAAATGAATAGAGCTGTTTTTAGAATGTTTATACTGTGCATCTCTTATTTGTATGTCTGCATGTATTGCATAATGAACTTCCGTTTGGCACTGTTTTCTCCTTTGGGAGAAAGGTACAAATAAAGAAAGAGCAGTAGCAGCCAAAAACCAAAAAAATATTAATGATTTATTTTGCTGTAATTATAGCGGTGGCCAGAAACAAGTGCGGCAAACTATCAAAGTTTTTGCATGATATAATGAACTGTTGTGCTTTCACGAAACACGGAAGTATTCCGGAAAATAAACAAACAAGCATTTAGGAAATAGTTAACGGGTTCTATGTAAATTGCAGTTTTCAGTTTTGGAAACTGATAATATTTTCACACTCCTGCCAATTTTCTGCTGAAACGATGTGGAATAACACTCACTGATCGATAACTGCAGTAAGCAAACGACATCAAAACAGAGTTTTCTGGTGATGACAGCACTTCCCTTCCAACTAACAACATAAAAAAAGTAACTACAACGTGTAAACTTGCACACGCATGATTATTATCTTTCCTAGAAATGTGCTTACGTTGATCTTGCAAAATGAACATTCAAGGCTGGACATTGCAGTAAAAACTTGAAATCAGAGATCGTCATTAACACCCGCTTTGTGAAATTTTATGCGATAAAATCGGATATTTTGTAGAAAATTTCCAGCTGCTGAAGCAATTGATGCAAAGTAAATTTATTTTGACATTCTTCAAATGGAAACCAGACAAACTAGCCCGTGTAAGTAGTGCCGCTAATGGTAGCTCAGCTCACGCTTTTACACTTTGCATTTGGAAGCGCCAAGCCACTGCGATAGCGAAGGAGCCATGACTATGACCTTCCTTCGGCATGATTACTTTACCTGATTCTGTTTTATATATGTATCTAGTATATTTCAAGCGCTCAGGGTTACATTCTACGTAATCGGCTGCTACATAATGGCAAACATTACAAAAGCAAAGAAAAAACTTCCGATACTCCAAAATGATCATTTTAAAATACATTACTGCAGCAGTAATTGCCACTTTGTATAAATTATGAGTTCCTAAAAAGAGAAAAGCTTTCAAAAAGTCAAATAAATTTATGAAGATGGATAGTCAAGTGAGATGAGATCTGTTTGAAGTGCATATGCAACAACATTAGAAGTGGAGGACAGAAAAACAGTCCAAAATGTATTGTTATTTTTTTGCCTATTTATTTTTTTGTATTGTATCACACTCGACTCCTTCAAGCTTTTTGATTATTCTTCTAGTTTAAGTTCATGTTCGATGGCTGACAAGAACATCGTTTAGAACAAGGACATATGAGTGATATCAGTCCAACTCAAGATAAAAATATATAAACGAGCAAACAAAGGGCTAGCAAAAAAAGTCATTTATTAGTGTTGGCGACCTTCATTTCATTCCTCTTTTACCTAGAGCCTATCCCACATCTAAATCCTTGTAGCTTTGGTGAAACTGCTCACTCCAAATCTTTTTCTCCCTTCTACAAAATTTCAAGTTCAGTCAAACCACGTTATAACACTTCAGCAGCCTACACAGTGGTAAGCAACTACGCGTGAATTTAATCCACACATATGTTTTCGTATCGTAAATTTCCGACGGGAGGACTAAGCTCCCAAATAAAATTTTAATTCCGATTTCCGAGAGATTCTAATTTCCCAGAGACTCTCATATTGGGAGACTCAAAATTTAGCAAATTCAAAGGGATGGTCACAGTAAATGGATAGTTTTTCAATTTCCGAACGCTAGAAAAAACCAGCTTCAAATTTCACGCTTTCGACTAAAGAAATGCCAAAAATTGAATCGCGGAGCATAAAAATACTTCAATATTGAAATGGATAATTTGTCAATTTGTCATATCGTAGTAGTTCACGCAAGGCCACCACAAAACTAGGTATACATATGCTATGTGCCATAATGGAATCGCTAGATTTTCTAAATTTCAATTTCTAATGTGTTGCTGACGCTGTTCAGAAATAGTGTGATGGAATGCCCAGGGAAGCTGACTATGGCACTTTACTCGGTCCCACAACGAGGCACATATAGTAAACCTGTTGCAATGGGAAAATGTCAGAAGTCTTACGTGGTGCACCCATGGATGGATAGGCTTTTTTAAACGGTTATTGATACATAAATTGGTAAAGTTCGACGTGCACCAGTGCACAACATGCTACCACTAGCGCACGCCACATGAGACCTATTCCGAAAATAAACATGCGTATCTTTCACCGCGAATGCAACGTGTTATGCTATTTCTAAGTTGACGAGAAGAGTCAAGCTAAAAATTACACAACAACAGTTATTTTATATGTACATTAGTCATCGTATGGTTTGCTCTCCGCTATACAGTTGAACTGATGGATCTGGCCTTTTGGCAATTTTTTTAAAAAACATCTCTCCATAAATTTATTGATAGCCTGCCAATACTCGATATGTACTTAAAGTGAATGCGTAAACTATTTATAACTATAACAGAAACCCTATTAGAGAAGAGAGGGAGTATGGCAGATAAGACCACCCCACAGAGGGCCAGCGTACGGCTTTCCTGCCATTTACCATGTTTGCCCGAATTTCGGGCAGTACCTTTTTTAAAAAAAATCTTGTAGTTAAACGGTGGAAATTATTACATTTTTTGTAGTAAAACTTGAACCTATCTCAACTTTACGTGGGAAACTGTACAAAAAAAGCTACATGAAAATCCGAAATTATTATTTTATGTGGACATATGTGGTTACACTACAGAGCTAATTCTGAGGGAGCATATGCAGATGGGATTTTATATGAGCTTTGAGCTTCTGCTCTGAATTGGAATGCGGATATTTTCTTAGCGAGAAGTGTTCTTGTGCGATGCAGATGAGCTTAGTTTTATTATAGGAACAGGTAACATATTTACCGGTGCTTACACCTTTCCTTCCCCAGCCCACTTTTTTCTTTGACTTTTGAGTGTACGCGTGAAGATATGACTCCTGGCAAAGCTAAAGCTGGCTAGCATTTCCAAATTAAGACGGGATGTTTTCTGCACACTGCTTTTAATAAGTAGGTTAAGCATAGAGCATAATCTTTTTGGGATTTATTCTTTCATCTGGTTTGAGAAAACGTTAGAAGAAACTGTCGTGAATTGGCGAAATTCGACTGGGTTTCACTTTGTTACTGGCTTTTACGTTGTAAGAAATGTTTGAACTCGGTGATCTGCCTGAACCGGAAGTTTTAAGAAAGGGTTAACGATAGCATGTGTTTTGCACTTTTATTTGCTATATGCTAGTATATAAGAATAGAATTGCACTGGTATATTGTTTTTTCTGAGAGATTCCTGATTTGGAGAAACTATATGCATATGCATATTGCCTGCATTTCAAATATTATTCATTTCATTACAAAATATTGCATTCCATATTCCATACAAAACACAACGGTTACAACACTTTTAAACAAATCCTGGGGAAAAACGTATACGTATAGCATGTTCCGAAACTTGCACCTGGTCTCACTATACCCCAAATCCGAAGGACTGAACTTTTGCCAACGAATCAGTTTGTCTTATCTACTGTACTGAACCCTAAACATTCATGCTATAGAAAAACAAACCATTTCTAAAATTCATCAAAGTGAGATCGCAACATTTGCAACTCAAAATAGCATTAGAGGATATCGCAAACAAATTCTAAAACTGTTAAACCAGAAGATTACCTAATGCAAGAGTTTAAAACTAGAAAGCAACTTTAAGCAAAAGAACGGACTCAACTGCTACTTGCAATTATTTCAAGCTTTTACCTTAATTACATAGGTAGGCTATAGAGCTGCTGTGCTAGATTGCATTAGACAACTTTCCTCATAATTATTCTTGAGTGTTCATACTTTCTCCTTGCAAATGACAGTAAAAGTAGCTTTTACCTTAATTACATAGGTAGGCTATAGAGCTGCTGTGCTAGATTGCATTAGACAACTTTCCTCATAATTATTCTTGAGTGTTCATACTTTCTCCATGCAAATGACATTGACAGTAAAAGAACAACAAAGTTGAAACTGATTATAAGCATTTCTGGTAATTTCATTAACTGGCGATCAATGCTAATACTATTTGGTATTACTAGCTAGAAATTTTTGAAGCAATGGAAAAGTTTTATTAAAATGGAAATCATGTTGTCCTACATTATCCGACAAGCGTGGAAGACAAACGGGCACAGCTGGACGGATACGTACCTATGCACACGCTTGGCTCAATTACTACTTTAGCGACTTGATTTCCTAAAACTGGCAGAATTAAATTTCCTTGGAGCTTTAATTCAGCTGCTGATTGTAATTCAAAGGCTACCATCATCTCTTTTATAACATTTTCAGAGTACTTGCCTACAATATCATTAATTATTCATCACTGACATAACAATTAATTTATTCGGGTTATGTCATGCTATTCTCCTGACTTCACTCAACTCGCTTGAGGTTTTTTTCTTGATCTTTCACCAGAACAACAGCTTGCCAGAAACCTCACTACAGCTCACTTTTAAAATTCTCTAGGCGAACCTTCGAATAGCAGCCAGAACAAAAAGTTTTTTTTTGTTTTAATCTGCATACTTTCAAATTCAATTACTACACTGGAATGTGAATGAGTGAGAATCATCTAAAACATACATTCTATGGGGCACTGGCAGATAGTTAAGCGCAATGATAATTTCAGAGAGAATTATGATAATTGAAAAAACTATCTGGGTTTCAACTTCAAGCTATCCGTTCTAACTTTACTGAGAAAAAAAGGTTTCTGCACAGCGCTTTACTTAAAAGATGCAACATTTGCGTAATAAAGTGAAAGTCTATGTTGGCTTAACATGCCCAAATCAATAAGTAAACTCCTAAATTTCCAATGAAAGTACTAACAAAATAGGAGATATTCTCTCATTGTTCAATCCACTCCTGTAATTTCCAATTCCCTAAACCAATTGTAGCAGAGCAGAACGCATTTTATTCTGTAGTCGGTTGAACAATTTAGCTAAAGCGAGGACATCATCATCCGCTACCTAAATTATCAGAAAAGTGTAAATGCTTAAATAAATTGTGTACCTCTCGACTCTTCTTCTCGTCAGACAAAAGTTGTCACTAAAACAATTTCTACATTTCCGAGGTGCATTCTTTTGTGATACTTAGTCGCTTTGGTACTTTAATTTCATGCATATTTCCTGGTTTATGGTCCATTAATATTGCTTCCCTAATACCGGC
>JAHZND010001415.1:0-13426 GCA_027744115.1 Acrocyrtus sp. NNG-2020 | reverse complement strand
GAAAGATAATTGATATTACTACTGTTAAAAATTGTTACCTAATTGTACTTCCAAAAAAAACTGGAGCAAAAATTGATCTGAACCAAAAAGAGAGAAAAAATGTATTATTTCTTGGCATACTCATTTTAAAATATGGGGTGGTTAAGGCTAAAAAAATATTCGATAAGGTGAAAAAAAATTAGTGCAATAGTTTGTGAGCGCGCCTTATAGAAATTATAATTAAATTAGATTTACATTAAAAATTGTTAATATTTGAGTACGTACCTTAGAAAAGCAATTTTTATGGAAAATCCTGTCGCAATATATCGATAAAAAATTAAAAATTAAGTAGTGTCTTGAAATAGCTGTAGCATTTTGTGACAGTCACAACTCTTTTAAGCTAATTTAATTGATTTTACTGATAACAAAACAGGTTAAAAATAACTGCTAACAAAATACACTGTTGACTCTTTTTCTCCAGTCTGTAATCAATTTTTTGGTTAAGATAAAGAATGAGTAACTTTTAGATAAGATATTTTAATTAAGTTACTTTTAAAACAAACTTTAATTATCGTAAGTTTTGTTATTGTCTTGAGTCCACCTTTTTTTGCTATTGATAGAAAAGAAAATTTTGTTTTTCTGCCGGGGAGTGCAAGATATTATATTGATTTTAAATGGTGCTTTTAAAAAATTTAAATATGGAAAGCGCGAAAAAAAATATCCACTAAAATGCTAAAATTACAAATATTACAATATTTTAGAATACAGCTAAAAAAAATTTAGGCCAATAAGTCAGCAAATTTACATTTGAAGTAAGTTTATTTTTAGGGAATTAATGTTAAACTAGTGTATGGAGGAGGAGAAGATGGTGTTCCAAAAAGCTAAATTGTTGTGTACGGTTGTTAAAAATGGAGCACGGAGAAAAGCGTTTTTAAAAATATGACGAAAAATACATACATACCTATGCAAAGCCGACAATTTTTTGCCACCACATATTGATAAAAAAATGATGGAAGTAGAGTAAAAAAACTCGTTTAGTTTTTAGTTATGTATAATGACGCTTGAATTAAGTATTAAAAATGAAATAAAAGTATGCAAAAAAATCTTAAGACGATGGTAATTAAATACTCTGTCCATTTCCCGATCGCACTTTGATACGCTCGTCAACTTTCCATCCATCTTTAAGAATAGCGCACTAGGAAAAAATATTTTAAAATTTTAGTGACGTTCAAGTTCCTCTCATTTTTTGTTTTTTATCCGTGGCCAGAACCGGAATGATTGGATGTAATAATTTAATTTTTTCAGATGAGTTTAGTCAGAAAACGATATTCTTTATTGTGAAAACTTGAAAAAGCGACAAAACTGCATAAATATCATCATTGCTCCTCCTCTCAGTTACGTATATCCTTCATAGAACGTACACATAAATTTTCGGTCCTCTTTGCCATGAAAAGGAAAGAGTAAAAAGCACTTTCTTGTTTCTTTTTAAAGTTTTTTAGCATCTAAATAAATACATTTTAGTTTTAAAAAGCTATATAGGAGCAGTAGCTTCATTTTTTGTGTGAGTGTCTTCATACAACAGGCATCATAGTTTGCATTAATAATTTTACAAGTTGCAAAAATGTATAGGCTTTTTCGTAGGCTATTAAATTACAGTTTAAATACAAAAATTGCATTCTGTTACAACAACAATAAAAAGAAATACAAAAATAATATATATAAATTTAATGATAATTCATATAAAAAATTAATATCGGGTAACGTTAAGAAGCACACATTCAGTATTTATTTTAATATGACTTTTATTCGTCTAAGGTTCTGGAGGAAGTCTTAGCTCTGTTGTTTCCATCCAGTCCTCCACTTCCGGTGGAGTTCCGCTTTTCTGAGTTGCTTCTAGTTATGACGGAGTTGTTTGCGCTATTTGGGCTACTGGATGACGTCCTAGGAACGGCTCCAGAGCTGAAATCCTGAGAAGCCCGGGGCTGTCCGGAGTAGTCTCGTGGTGCAGTTGTGGGCGGAGGAGGGGGTGGAACTCCCATTGAGAATGTTTGCGATTGAGTATTTTGATACTGTGCTGATGTGAAATTTCCACTGGCACGGTTTTGTCCTGGAGCGGATGCTGGAAAGTTTTGCTGTGGTGGCTTTTGTCCTCCAGATTTCGGAGCTGCACTGGACTCACTCAGCATCATTTCACCAAACAGGCGGTCTACAGATGTCGTCATTGTTTTCAAATCTGGACCTTGCACCTCTGAACTACTCAGGTGGAAGCTTGTACTTGCCATGCTCCTACATAATAATATCCATTTTAGAAAATATTTGCAAAAAAATAAATTGTATTCTAGAAGGAAGTTCGTAACGCCTTTCTTGTGGATAGTTTACCTCGACAGCAGATCTGAAGCAGAGTCCATAATGGACACATTCATCAGCGTTTTCTGTGGCTTCGGCAACGGTTCAATATCCACACGAAGACTCCTCCTTTGGAACGGACAGCTGAAAGTCTGCCCCGGAATACTTCTGAGCCACGACAGCAAACTGAGGTCGGATTCAGATAACTGATTATCGTTAAGTAAATTGGAGAAACGAAGGGCGCACTCAATCTGCTGCAGTGAACTGGCACCTACACTCGATCTTGGCCCTCCACCTGCTCCACCTAACTTATCATTTGTCATTGCCTTACTCTGGCAAAAGTCCACACACGTTTCATAGAGCAGACCCTAAAATAACCGTAAACAAAAGTACAAAACTTTTAACTTTCTCTTCAATTATCATCAAAAAATAATAATAATTTTTAACCATCAATTAATCTCCCTACTTTAATCAATAGCTGCACTAGGCGATCATTCGTCGCTGTCTGTGTACTTTTGGGAGGCGCCGACGGAGGCGGGATGAACTTATGGACTAAAGGGCGCAAATGGTGGAAGCAAGCGATTCGTGCTGTACTCGACTTCCAATCTTTGTACTCCGGATGTTCCGCGAGTCTGGATGGGGACGTGAGGAGAAGGCATAGCGAGTTATATTCCTCCTTTGATTCCACCACAGACTCCAAATCGTTCAGGATCTAAATTGCAAAAAAACGATGGTTTTTTATAAACAGTAAAGTGAAACCAGTTCCCTTTTTACGTTTTTTACTCCATATAATTACTTACTGCAGGCTCATTAAATTCAATTGTGAGTAATTATTTACCGCAGCAATTAAAACTTGTTTATTTGTTTATTATTTCTTAATATAAAAGGATTTTTTTCGTTTTCAATTTTTTTCTAGCAAGAGAAAGTGCATCCGACTAGAAAAAAGAGTTTGATGGGCAACCTTCCCTGTGCTAATGAACGATCTCAATAGCCATTCAACCTAAAGTTGAGATTTTAGATCCAACCTAAATATTTTTTTATCAGTTGTAGACTATGCGGGTGGCTTTTTAGTATAAAGAAAGAGTACGGTAATTGAAAGCAATATTTAATTAACTGTTTTTAAACAGACCGATAAAAATCTTTTTAGGGAGCTTATCAATAAAAAATGCTTTTAAGTGTGTAGTGATAAGAACTCGTAAAATATGTTCTGTTTTTAACCTTCCAATTTTTATTTTGAAAAAAAATATAATTTTTTTATTACCTTAACAAGATCCTCAACAACTCCCGTTTTCCCTTCTTCCGTTGCGAATGTGCCAGCTGCAGTCATCGCAGCGCCAGGTCCCGCATATGATGCGAGTATATCCAGGAACCGATGCTTTAGTATAGTTGCCCTAACCTTTTTTCCCGGAAATGTTCTGAAGGCTTCCTCCAAAGGCTGAAGGAACTCGGTAACGTCATCCCATCTTCCGTCTACAATGAGTGACCTCAAAAAGATCAGGTCTGGGGAGGCAATCACTTCGTTTACTATTCCGGTTTCACGCTCCAGTTCCACTTGGGCGGAAGTGAGTCCGCGGCTCGACAGAAACTCGAGAAGCAGATGGATCACATCCGACTCGGACATAAATAGCCGCTCCGTGTCCTCCACACTAGTGGCTCCACTATTACTCTGACCACATCCAATACCACTGCCCCCTAAACCCATTCCACCGCCGCCTCCTCCGCCATGCAAAGTTGCCACAATGCCAGCACTCGAGTTATGGCTTTGCTGGCGGTGATGAGGTAGCTGGCCATATTGGCCGGAACTCTGAGAAGAATGGGGAATCATCCCCGCCATCATTTTCAATCCGGGCTCTGCACCACCCTCCGAAGAAAACTCCCAGTTTTCAATATCCTCGTAGAAATTATTGCTCGGATTGTGGCCACCACCACTATTAGCACTATTGTTATTTAAGTCTTTTGTAGCTGCACTCGTCACCGACGCCTCCACTTCTTCTTCTGTCCCACCGGAAGTAGCTGTCGAAGAGGAGGTGGACGTTGACGACTGCGCAGTTCGCTGCGGGTGGTAAATGTCTTTTCCTCGGATCACTTTCCGAATTCGCTGCACTTGACATTTCAGTCCATCAAGTTTCATTCGGAATTCTTGAAAGAGTGGTAAGAAAACGAGTAAACTTTTGTGTAGGGATATGGATCACTCTTTTCTACCGTGACTGATTCCCAAAAGGAAATCTCCAAATAATGAGGGTGGATACTATATGATGCTATGATGCTGACTAATCACACCACTCACTACTGATATGATTAGAACTTCTTCGAAGAGATTTCAACGGAGAGGATAATGGATAATGATGATGATTATTTCTGCTAATGACAAGTAATGATATTGCACTTTGGAGTGTAGGTAGTTGTCTAACTACCCCAAAAAATTCTTTTGACAGGGTAGCATACACTTTCAGCACCTTCTAATAGTAGTTGAGCACTTTTGGCATTTGGCATTATCTCGCGAAGATACAGATACGAAAAAAAACTTTCTACTACACGGAATGACTTTTCGTTGTGACTTGTGAAGTTTTTTTTTGTGACAAGCCTCTTCTTGGTCTTGTTAATTTTTTTTTCCTTGGATGTGTGTAGGCGGGATTTTGTTCGCTTCAGGTCGATAATGATTTTCTTTCAAGAGTTCGAGTTCGAAAGCCGGATACGACGATTGAAGAAGATGAAGGCAAGATTGATAAAAAGAATAGTTCTTGCTGGCTCAATAATAATGAGTGAATTTGTGATAATATTTTTCCATTCAGCCAAAAATGGCAGTTTGCACTTTTTTAGAATATTTATTTTTTCTCTACTTTTTCCTCTCCTTCTTCTCTTCTCTCTGCGCTTCTAACTGCGTCGAAAAAATTATTCGCTAAATTCTTCAAATATTTTTCCTTCTTGCAATTAACTGAAACAGTGTAGGTCACTCATGAAATTTTATGTTAATTAAGTGACAGGCCAAGCAAAATATCTAATCTGGCTTCACGATCTCTGAAAAATGAGCTTCACTCTTGAGGGTTGGGATACTAGGAGAAATGTTTTTGAGAAATGTGACGAGCCCAGCCAAACAGACACTCAACTCAACCACCTACCCTCACATATTTTTACAGTGAGTGGGTGGAAGAATTAAGTTGTTTTTTTTCGGCATCCCCACATATCGCCATATATTATTTTAGTACCCTTTTTCACGAGCAAAATACGGTTTTCGCAGATTTCAGAGGGATTTTTTTTCTGTGGTGGAGTGGAGGCGGAAGATGGATGATATCCATCCTCATTTTATTACAATCAAAATAGACCAATATATAATATTATCCCCCTTTAAATATTGACATAATGCAGATATTATATAAAACCGAAGAAGGGGAAGCAGATCACGTTAGGTAATTTTAAACTGTTCATTGTAGCCAGTGACCGTACCACTAAAAATAAAAAAAAATATGAAACACCGCACTTCACTCCCACAACTTCTTCTCTTCTTCTTCTTCACATCCCTCACGAAACACGGAAGGAAGAAGAAAAAGACGATGAAAACGGCTCACTAGTGTATTTTTTCGCATGTGCAAAAAGCGTTGTCTTGTCTTCAGCTAAACATGAGTAAATACTACATAACTGCGAAAAAAAAAATCTCAGCCCCTAGCTTGAGTCTCGAGAAGACTTTGTTTCCTTCAAAAAAGTATACAGTCAGCAAAAATATACTCCTCTTCCCTCAACTTTGAAGAGCACTGGTGATGAATAATAATGCATTTCACTTCATCATTTAAAATTTATTGAAATGGATCTTCTGCAAAAAAAGCGCAGAGCGTAGTAAGTAATGTTTCAGCGTTTAGATATTTTTTTTTGCTCAGGAGGATCATCATCTCACACGGTTCAGTTCACACAATCCACAATTTGAAAAAACGGTTTATTTTTTTCTTCTCATTCCCCTCTTCAGTCTTCAATAAAAAAAGTCTTCTGCAGTAATATTTTTTCTCACACAATTCAATTCCCAATACGTTTAGCTTATGATGAGTATGCACTGATTTTTCAGCGTAGTTGGTAAGCTGGTATTTTCGTGTAATAATTTATTCACATAATTCACATGAAAATGTTTAGCGAACGCCCTTCTGTAGATATTTTTTTTTGCTCAGGAGGATCATCATCTCACACGGTTCAGTTCACACAATCCACAATTTGAAAAAACGGTTTATTTTTTTTCTTCTTCTCATTCCCCTCTTCAGTCTTCAATAAAAAAAAGTCTTCTGCAGTAATATTTTTTCTCACCCAATTCGATTCCCAATACGTATAGCTTATGAATGAGTATGCACTGATTTTTCAGCGTAGTTGGTAAGCTGGTATTTTCGTGTAATAATTTATTCACATAATTCACATGAAAATGTTCAAAAAAAAAATTATACTGTAAGCACAATCCTCATTTTTTTCAAGTAGTTAGAGCTGGTCTATTTATTACTATTTACTTAAGTAGCTCCCTACANATAATAGTGCCTGTTACATACACGATGATGTTAAGGCAGCGGATAGTAGGGTAGGTTTTTACCTTGAAAAATGTTTAAAAAATGAATATTCAGAGCAGTTCTAGAAAAAGAGTATTTTTGCAATATAAGCTACCGGTCAACTGTTAAAAGGCTCCCTTGCACATTATATTTTTTTTAAAAACATTTTCTCATACTCAGCCTCCTCCACTGATAAAAATTCTCCCAAATGGGTAATGGCTATAGTAGTCTCGCTGACATGAGAAGGGAAAATTTAAAATGGGTTATCTCTATCGGCTCATAACATGCAAGGATTTTATACATATTTTAAATGGGGAGCACGTCACGTTGCAGAAATTAAAAGTTGGAGATTTTAAGTACAGTTTTATGGCAGCGAGAAACTGCTGTAATGGGAAAAACTATATTTTTTATTTCTGTTTTGGCAGAGTCAATTAGCAAAAAAAGTGGAGTGAACTGAGGTAGAGGGAGAAAAGGAGCACTACTGCCTTATAAAAAATTCGGTTACGTAATGCTATAATATTTTTTTTTGTTAAATCTGAACTTTCAAAGTTTTGTCAGAGGCTGTCACGGACAGACTGGATATTTCGGGAAAAAGAGGAGAGCACTGCTGCAGAAGAAACAGGCGGTCGATACTCGGATACATATGATAGGGGAATGGGACTGTGTGGAATGCACTTTTATTTTATTTAGGGATGACTCAGTAAGGAGAAGAGGCAAAGGACTTTGTAGGAAGATAAATGAGGAAAATATAGGGAAGGTGTATGGGAAAAGAGAGTGTCGCATACTTGAACATTTCGACGGGAAAAGGAGGTGGTGGTGTGGTGGTAGTGAATGGTTTTGGTGTATCCACCCGAAAAAAAACATTTTTTTGTGAGGATCTCAACTCAGCTCTGTTCTTAAGATATAGCTGTTGTGGCTAGGCTCGGATGCACAGGCTCATACCAACTTGTAAAAAAATAGAAGCTCGTTTAGAGGAGAGAAATAGGCATAGTCACCCGTTCTTTGTGGCTGCTGACTGCAATACTAAAATTTTATAAATATGTCCCTACACCCTAAGAATAAGAAAAAAAACCGAAACGAGACTCTCTCTACAAATGCATTATTATTATTACACTGTGAATTGCACATCTCCTCTCTCCCTGTCTATACTGATGTGCTGTTCCGCTTTTTTTTTGTTGTGAGGATTTTTCCTCTCTAGGCGACTTCACACAGTGGTTTGGTTACTGGGTAAATGCTGCTGTGAAAAAACTGTCAAAAGAAAATGCTTTTTTTTATTTTGCACGCTTACCTGGCTCTGGCTGAGCTGAGCGTTCAAGCCAAAGCTTTTGTCTGATGAGCTTTTGAAGAGATTGGCAGAACCAGACTGCTACTAAAACTAACCCATACATTTTTCATTGTGCAATTGCGAATCCCTCAGGTACTATACATTTTTGCATGTAAAATCCAAATCCGCTCACGTTTTTAAAACTAGGAATAAAAAAATACTATCAAAGAAGAGATACAATCAGATTCATCTCTAGGGTGCAATTTTTCTAAAAGATGAAAACTGTTTTTGAGTAAGTCACGATTATAATTTTTGCGGAGATGCATCATCGACATCTACACGAAAAGTTAGAAACTACGATTTTATGCGAGGAAACAAAGTGAGTAACGGCTCAAATGGTTCAGCTCAGCGGTAGGATGTAGGAAAACGCTGAGCAGCGTAGTTAACGCGTTTTACTTTTAATAAAAGATGAAGCTATTTAATGACAGAGGGCGCCCATAAATCATTTTTGAGCAGTGCTGTACTGTACGTGCTACTGGTTCTGACAAGTTAATTTGTTTAAGGTTTTTTAACAAGTAGTTCGCATTTAAGTATAAACTTGGCACAGAAGCGACGAACAAGACATTAAAAAATGGTCTTGGCTGCGAAGCTGGTTGTTAGCATTTCGATATCTTCTTCTTCCATGGCATAATGTAAAAAGTGCTGAACCTGAACAGTCCATTTTTAACCCGTTACATATTTTTCATGTTGGCGTTTTCATATAATTTTCAGAAATTTTTGCAGTCCCTCCTTAATACCTGCCCAAATGTACAGTTTCAGCTCCTTCCATAAATCACGAGAATGGCGATGTGTGATGTGATGAGCAGTTTGAAGTTTAAGCATTGTTGCACAATTTTTTTTTCTTCAAAAAATTTTGAGCTCAACAATGCATAAAAAACTGATTATGGCATATTATAAAAAAATATTCTCTGTACTTCCGCTCCTTCCTTCACAGAAGAAAAATAAAGTTTTTTATTCATCTGCTAGAATAATTCGTTCCTTTTGTGCAAGTTTATTGTTACAAAGTACGGAGCTACGACGAAAAATCCCAGGATATTGTATAGCAAGCAACTTTTTCTTTTTTATAATTTTTTTACGTAACATCGCTAATTTTACACTTTTACATCTGCTCCGACAATAGCAAGACACTGCAGTTGCGTAAAAAGGGTGGAGGAGGTGAATAACACGTAGTGTACGCGATGAATTGATAAATTAATTGCTAGTGAAGGAAGTTAAATAGGTAAAGCGACTACTGACTACTAAACTAGAATTACAAATTCATCTAATTTAATTTTTTAAGTTAAATGTGTACCTCCACACAACCTTCTACAGCTGCTCCTTTTAGTTTAAAAAAACATTATTGTTTTTTATTGTTGTTTTTCCATTGTTCCTTTAAAAAGTGGATGAGAAAACAAAAAGCTCAGCTGCAACATTCTACCTTGCTATTGGTCTCAAAAAGGCTAAAGCAGCTCTTATAGAATAGCGCACTCTTTAATAGCTTTTTAAATTATTACTTAATGCATTTACATGCTCTTTTTGTATCGCAGAAAAAAGTAAAATCGCACTTTATTATTGTTGAGTGTGGCTCCTGTGAGAGCTGCAGCAACTTACATATCTGGTACTAATCTGATGCAGCTGCAATATAATCATGGTCAAGTGATAGGCGTGGCATTGCTTAAAAAGATCTTTTTTTTATTTAGTGATCAGCCATGAACGAGTCCAATGGAATAATAATAAAGGCTAGCCATTTTTGCAAAGGTCTTAGTCTTTCGTAAAAATAGAATTGTTTCGTTTAAAAGCAATAAAGTAAATTCATGCATGACAATCTTTCAAGGTGAGTGTATTTTTTTGTAAGAAGGAATTTTACTATATTTTTGCTGTTGTCTGCACTCCCTTTTTTTATCTTTTAAACACTTCTCCTTCCTGCAACCATTAAGCTAATGCGAGAGCGAGAGAAAGTGCAAATATTTGCAGAGTTCAGTCAGTTCACTAGTCCCCCATTTTTAGCACTGTGCTCATCAGATCAAATCAATCAGTGCTGCATCACTGCGCATGCCACCGTTCACCGTTCTCAAAAAAAAGGAAACGCAAAACGGAGACTCTTTTTTTAACTTTTTTAGCACTGTGCTCATCAGATCAAATCAATCAGTGCTGCATCACTGCGCATGCCACCGTTCACCGTTCTCAAAAAAAAGGAAACGCAAAACGGAGACTCTTTTTTTTAAACTAGAGGAGGACCTCCATTTACTTCATTAGAAAAAAAGATACATTTCTATTAGTACTGTAACGCTATCCTGTCAACTTTGCTGCACTTTAGTAAAATTTCACTGAAAGGAATTCATTTTTAAAAAAATGCATGTCTTTTTATTTAGGAAGGAAGCCATAAAAGAATTTTTTTCGCGAATGAAACCTCGAAAATCCTGCCTTCTCGCCTCCATTTAAATATATGCTGAATGTGATACAGATCTCACACAAATAACCCCCCACCTGTGCGTAAGAAGAAACATTCGTTTTCGTTAGTGAAAAAAATAACGCTTCTCTTCAAGCTCAAACCGTAGACTATCATTATTTAAAACATTCTTTTTTTTATTTTTAAAAAATCAGCTCGTTTCCTCCCATACTCAGAAAACGTGAAGTGAGAGCCTTCTCTGCTTATGGCAACTAGTAAAAAATAAGAATGAAGAGTGAACTGAGAGAGATGATCTCTTATCATTTCAAGACCTGCTTGCCATTTTTCCCATTCAAGTACAACAAATCACTTAAAATGTTTTACCACAGTCAAAAAATAAAGGTCTTCTTGATATATATATTTTTTATCCCATCACTATACTTTTAATATTATCACCTAACCTGTGGTTTTTCTCTTAAAAAATATCCTGATTCTATACATTTATCCGTACGCTCATCATCCTCCAACGTAAAAGTCACATCATCATATTATCCCCATTCATTCATCAGGTTCTGTTTTT
This sequence comes from Acrocyrtus sp. NNG-2020, assembly GCA_027744115.1. NCBI lineage: Eukaryota > Metazoa > Arthropoda > Collembola > Entomobryomorpha > Entomobryidae > Acrocyrtus > Acrocyrtus sp. NNG-2020. The sequence continues at coordinate 2,312 of JAHZND010001415.1, read as the reverse complement.
CGAATTTTCCCTTTAGCGATGTTAAAAAAACTAAAATGCATACTTCATAAATTTTTTTTTGCGCGCTTGAATAGCTCACTTTACGCAGGTTGACATCGATCATCATCATTACACACAATTTACTAAAAAGATCCCTGCAGCAGGATTCTCCTCCATCATATACCATCCCAAAAATTTTATTTACCTGGTTAAATTGTATTACCTCTTCTCTCATTACCATATCTCTGAATTGAATTCTTCTCCTCCTAAGCTCAGCCCAAATTCAATTTCCTTCACGAAAAAGAAAGAGAAGCGCCAGCGTCAAAGACTCATATTTTAAATTTTATTTAGGCAGATCTAGGTAACTCTTGTAAGGAGTGCTATGCTGCATATTATGTGAGGAAAAAATTGTACATTTCTTTCATACACATTTTCTTATATAAAATTCATCTAATCCGTGCTTGTAGTTCCTGTTTTCATTGCAGCAAAGTAGGCCTTTTATTACTCCTTTTTGATAGGAATTGTACAAAGTTCTTTGAGTAGCTGATAAAAATATGAATTTTCTATCCCTATACATAACTATTACATTACACACGTCTTTTTAGCTCTTATACGAGAGCAGCAGTATCAATGCAGGCCCTTTTTTTGTCTTACTTTTTCAACCCTACCAGAACACACCGCTGCAGTCATACGCTGCATTATTACCACTTCTTTTTTAAAACCACTTACAATTTTCTTGTTTTTTCTTCTTCTCCCGTTCTCCCTCTCATTGCTCATTGTTCATTGTTGGTGCTGCCATTGGTATCCCATTTAATACCTTTTTACAGTTTTTCTTTAGCTACCTCCGCACTATAAGTTCTTAGCTCTGAGCTAAAAAATATATATCGCTGGGCTATCTTACAATGAAAGATATTTCTTTTTTCGTACACCTTATAAAGCTCGCAGATTGTTAACTTTGATATGTTCTTATCGCATTACATTGCGTGACTGAGTAAATAGTCTGTTTAGAAGAGCAGTGGATTAGCGAGTGCCTATAAGCTCAGTACTAATATTTTTAATGCAAGGGAGTAAACGCTGAGAAAATTTAGAACGCTCCTGAGCAAAGTGTATAAGCTCTCATATGTCTTCAAAAAAATTTTAGCTGAGCGCTGAGATTTAAGCTTCACCCGCTGCGTATGTACTCCTGCTTTTTATACACGTACTACCCCACTACATTATTATATATTTTTTTTATCCCGACTGACCAACAAAATCTGACTTGCACGTAGTTAACTACATAATAGCACTAAATAATATCCTTACAAATCCTGTGCCAACTTCTCTGAGCTCACCAACATCAGCTTCTGCAGGAGAGGGAGAGAGAACTGAAAAATTTATATATTTCATTTTACATTTTACCTGTACAACTTCTTCTTTACATTGTTTTCGCGTAACTGATCACTCACTGGCTACCTGCTTTATTAACAGGTAGAGGAGTAAAAGAGCTTTAGCTATAGGCGCAAGGCAAAAATATAAATTTTTTGTTGTATCTTTTTCATGTGATGTGACTGTGATACTTTCAGACATTAAAAAGTGTTCTCTGAGCGAAAAAAATGCCATCATCATCTTTTTTACTATATATCCCTTCTTATGTGAGTCCCTTTTTGTTTCATTTTTGAAGTGCGCACACTCTGCAGTGCACCCCAGTCCCTCTGCGATAGTTGTTGTACCTGAGGTGGTTGTTGTTGTCGTTAGCGCAAAATACATAATTTTTTTTTCACTGTGACAAATCAACTCGCAGAGAAGACGAAAAAAGAATTAGATTAAAGAAGAAAAAATACTTGTACTTATCAGCATTGTTATTATTAGAATTGATTGTTCTCGTGTGTGAGTGAGATGTGACGCAAGAGTGTTATTTTTATATGAAAATTGTCTGATAATAATATCTCCGTCCCTTCGTTGGTATATCACATATCACAGCTAATTCATTTTTTAATCGCGTTTTGTCATCCCATTTTAATTGCATTTTTATGCAGAAAAAAAGCAATACGATTGTTAGTGCTGTTATCACTATCACTCTGCAGTAAAAATTAAAAAAGGATCACAGGACAGGCAGAGCACTGCGAAAATACGGAGTTGGAGGGAAGGCGGAGTTGAAACGTATATATCGACCAGAGTATAACTTGGCTTGTGTGTCTTCTGTTCAAGAATTCTTGGATTGGGCAATAATCGCAAATGGAGATTTGTACTGAATTGAACAAAGTACGATTTGGATAAAAAAAAATTCCCTCGAGAAATACACTCAGAATTTGTTTTTTTTTGTTTGGTGCGGCGAGAGAAAAAATAAGTGTAAA
>JAHZND010001414.1:0-12939 GCA_027744115.1 Acrocyrtus sp. NNG-2020 | reverse complement strand
GGAGACTGAGGAGAGGGCTTTGGCTTTGTTGGATGATGGGGGAGTGCGAAGAAGACTCTATGAAGAATGCATGTTTATCCGTGTAGGAATCCATAATAGGTTGGGATGGAATACGCATACGTCATGTTATTAACAAGTTTTTAGTAACGCTAAGCTAATGTCAATGTGATGATGAGTAGGGATGGGCAAATTAACTCTTGGTATGGGAGAGAGGGGTGAGATGAGATAATTAAGTGGAAAATGTTGGATGGATACCCAAATAATGTAGGATAAGCCTAAAAGTGGCTTGGCAGATTTTAGTGGTTATCTGTCATCTGCTCTGCTTCTATTAAGATCTACATAGATACGAGAAATAAGTAAAGACGAGATCTTCAACTCTACGCCATGCATTTGCTATGTAGTTTGTGTCATAGGGCACTTCAAGGCCTGCAATGACAACTTCTAAATTACATCATTCATCATTAATACCAGCACGATATAGGATAGTACTATCCTATATCGTGATACCAGCTTGTATTAAAAAAATTAAAAATGTGATAACACAAAAATTGCTTAGATTATTTAAAGTTGAGCACAAACGACCGTGAGTGTTTGCCCAACCCTGATTACTACGCTAGGTACATTGTCTTCAGCAGAAATACATGACTTTGACGGATAGGGAAAAACTAACGAGCCGAGCCAAGCCAAAAGATGAAAGAAAAGAATGCATTCTAAACCCAATACAAAAGACAAGCACTTTGACAGGCAGAATTGAATTGATGACTGAGGAAATGATCCCTGATGCTGGTGACGGGAAGAGGAAGAAACCTCAAAGCAATAGATTTGTAGAGCTGTAGCGTAAGACTGCATAAACTTTCCCTGTGTACTTTTTTTTAGATTTTGTCTGGATTGTATGACTATGACATGACAAGGGACTCGCGATTGTCATCAGAGAGAGAGAGAGCTAGCAGACAAAGTTATGCAAGAGGAAAAATCAATTCGATATCTTCATTCAGATCATAGATGATATTCATATTATAATGAGCACGACACGAAGACACGAAGCCGTAATGCAAAGTTGCTTAAAAGTTGAAAATCGATGAAAGCAGATTGTGCTATTGTTTTCGTGCTAGCAATTTTTAAGTCTTTATTACAGAAGAATTCTAAAACTGTAATAAGAGACACTTGCAGCAGTTTCTTCATGCAAGAATCTCCAGGATTAGGACGAGAAAATGAACAAAGCATAGGCTTTAGCAAACTTGGAATGGAACTTGCATCAGACACATTTCATAGAAATATGCTAAAAATCGACTTGGATGGAGATCCATACCACAGCAGTGCTATACCATCCATTCACCGGGGCATACTGAGAATTATCAAAAAAAAAACTTACTAACAATGAAGAAATGATAAATTGCAGAGAGCTATGATTTTATTTGTGCATAACAAGTATATTTACAAGTTAACAGTCAAATAAGATTTCTAAAACAATCCTACAAGCTACACTTCCAAAATTTTCAATTTTACAAATCCAATTTTACAAAGTCTAGTCATTTAACCCTTCAAACTCAATCCACTCAACACGTAGGCTGACAAGGCGGCGCCGCCTGCGGCCAGTCACAAACATTAATCAAAGGATTAAACACCAACCCCGCTGGACAAGGTTGGAAAACCGGAGTCCCATTACTGCACTGATAAAACGAAGAGCAATCGGCAGGGTTAACAAGATAATGATCTTCCGGTCCACAAACCACCTCACAGTTATCCTTAGGAGGAGTAGTAGGACACCCAATCTCACATGGGGGAGCTGCATAAGGCCAGTCGCACACATTCAGTTCAGGGTTGAACACGAGACCTGCAGGGCAGGGCTGGAGAACAGGGTTCCCGTTGCTGCACTGGTAGAATGAGGAGCAGTCGGATGGGTTGCGGAGATAGTGGTCTCCTGGTCGGCATACTACGTCGCAGTCACCTCCTGGCGGGGAAGTAGTTGGCGCCTGGGTAGGAGGGTGGGTGGGTGCGGCAGTTGGTTCAGCAGTTGGCTCTTCAGTTGGTGGGTTTGTGGGTGCGGCAGTTGGCTCTTGAGTTGGTGGGTCTGTGGGCGCGGCAGTTGGCACTTCAGTTGGTGGATCTGTCGGTGCGGCAGTTGGCTCTTCAGTTGGTGGGTCTGTAGGTGCGGCAGTTGGCTCTTCAGTTGATGGGTCTGTGGGCGCGGCAGTTGGCTCTTCAGTTGGAGCCACAGTTGACGTGGTAGGTTCCTGAGTAGGCTCAACTGTAGTTGTTGGCTGCTCAGTAGGCTCAGCGGTTGTAGTTGGAGCAGGTCTCGTGGGCTTGCTCGTTGGCTCCCTAGTTGGTCTCGTAGGCCTCGTAGGCTTCTGCGTTGGCTTTCTAGTTGTGGGTGCAGGCCTGGTAGGTCTCGTAGGCTTTTGCGTCGGTTTCCTAGTCGTGGGTGCAGGTCTGGTAGGTCTAGTCGGCTTTTGGGTTGGCTTTTTCGTAGTAGGAGCAGGTCTGGTAGGTCTTTTCGAAGTAGTTGGAGAAGGTCGTCGTGTCGTCTTTCCAGGCTTTCCATTTTCCTCAGATGACGATGAGTCACTTTCACTGCTGCTGCTACTGCTGCTGCTACTGCTGCTGCTGCTGCTGCTACTGGAATGCTTACCCTTACCATTTACTTCCACTTGACTCCCAACAAGAGCTTCTTCAACGTGATCTAAAAATCAAAAATGTACCATTCAGAATTTCATGGACCACTGAAAAGGCCCACCAAAAAAATTCCAAAGTCCCCAGCCCTTACCATGCTGCAGCTCTCCAAAGACGTTCGCTTCCACAGTCAACGCCACGTAGCAAACAGCCGCTGCCAGCAATATAACTGAGCTAAACTTCATCTTTTTCTTTATAACGCAAATTATCCACAGAACTCGTTAAACCCCCAACCTCGTATGACACATTCCACCACCAATACGATCCCATTTTTATACCCCTTCGGCAGAGAAAAACTAATTAACCCACCTCTTGAGACTTATCATTTCACCTTGGATAAATGCGACGTGGATCGATATGACAAAAAGTCTTTTCATGTGCCAAGCGCCTGTCGTCCGGGTTTTCATGTTTTCTTTTAAACTTTCGACTACTGGAATTGGATTTGATTGGAGCAATGGAACAACGTAATTCGATGCAGTGCAGCAGTGAATTTGTGTAGATGCATAGTTGATGGATAGGTGAACAAAGACGGAGATGTCTACGCAGTTAGTTAAGATCTGAGCTTAACTGCATCACTCTAAAAATAGTTTAGTGTGCAACTTTTTTTAAAATCATAACCTCCGTACCCGCGGATTGATCCAGGGGACAGAGTTTACAAATTCAAAAAGCATATGACCAATTATAATCCTTCTGCGAACCTTCAAGTGCACCAACTAACGTCAATGCAGGATCAAACCTGGATTAAAAGACTTATTATTTGCCTATTTTAAACTACCTCATCCTCATAATTATGTTCTACTTACTACTTCAAGAAGAATTTCGTGTCGATACACGCCTTATGACCTTCCCCAGAGTTTGGAAAAATCTGGATGATGAAATGAAGTACCCTGTGACAAGTGAGCGACATCTCAATCGACAGATAAAGTAACAGTAACATCACTATATTTCAGCTTCTAAGTTTGCAGCTCTCGGGATAACAGTTTATGGTAAACAGCATACCTACCTGTTTATACCGTGTCATAACCTGTTTGAATGATGGCCATACTCACTGACAGATTAAAGTAGCAGGGATTTACACGCATTAATTATTATTATAGAATTCGTGTGATTGGAATGTTCTTATTGTTTTCCCCTAAATGACGCAAATTTTTCGGGTAGGTGCATCAGTCAAGTGCGGATAAAAAAACCGTTCTTTGTCAGTATACTTGGGTAATTGTACATAATTTATGATGTTGGATAACAAATGAGCAAGTCTGAAGAAAGCAAAGAAAAAATGTTTTCTTACGATTGACAATCAGGAAAACATTAAATGTTCAATAAATTATGCAACAATTTATTACATCGACGATTGTGATCGAGTGATGACGGCAAGATGCGCCCACGCATATTTTAAAAATAAGCTACGTTTTTACGAAGATCGAATCGCGGAAGTGCAAAAATAGCATTGCAGTGCCAAATAACGAAGTCGAAGACAGCGTCAAACGTAGAAAGTAAAATGGCAAGAATTCATACAAGAAAAAAGCGAAATTTTTTCACAAACTCATCATCTCCCTACATTATGTGCCAATTTTATAAAACCATGTATTTATTTCTGGGAGCAAATTGTATTGCATAATTTTGCTAGTTTTGTTGGAGCATGCGCAAAGAACAGCAAATTTGCAAATCAAGCTAAGCTACGCTTGCTCACTCCCTTCCACTTACCACTACAGAGGCATGCTCCACTCTAAACTTTTTTTTCGTCTGGCCCATTCGTCGTCCTGACTCATGCGCCCTCGCCCAATGAGACGCTTTCTTTTGTAAAACGATGCGGGAAATGATTCTCCCAAATTTCCGACGGCCGAGCAGATGCACCTGCAAAAGGAAGAACTCAAACAAGCGTAACTCGAGTTGAGTGCATTTACAATCTTGCAACTTCTCAAAGTAGAAGTTAAACTTAATTTAATTTAATTACGCGGGTTATTTTAGTAAGTTGTTTGTTGCAATTCAGTTAGAAAATTTTTGTCTACCTCCATCGTCAAAATTAATTCTAAATAAAATTAACCACTAATCAATTATTGTCAATTAATCACAAACTTTCAGTTTCTGTTCCACGTCCACTACTCACTACTAGTCAAATTGGATAAATCCAACAATCAACAACAGTGCCATTTATTAGACGCACCCAGCCGTAGCCGCCATTATTAACCATGACCCTGCCAGTGCCAGTACAAGTGCCAATCACCAAACCCAAAGAATTCGTCAACTTTGTCACCAAAAACAAAACGGTAAAGAAGAATGTCTCTTCCTTCCCGACAGCACTCGCCCATGCTCTGAAGTATTCCAAGGACCGGACCGACTTGATCACTTGCCTGCACGCTACAACAAACAATTTGGAACGGATCAGAAGATTCAAAGATTTATGGTTCTACACGTTGAAAGGGATATTAGATGCGAGTGAGTTGGGGTTTTACTTTATCAGATTCAGGTTATTTTACTATTTATATTATCATTTCCATTTCATTTATGTTTCCTCCCGCAGTCCTACAATCCCCACTGGAATCTCCAAACCCAACTGCCGAAGATCTCCAACCTGTAGAATTGCTAAGAAAATCGGAAAGAATCTCAGTCCTATTCAAGGACAATGGAAACGAGTATTACAAGATAAAACAGTTCTTCGAAGCACTCCGATGCTACACGCTTGCCGCCATGTACGCTCCAAAGGCGTCCAAACTGGAAGCACTAGCCTACTCAAATAGGTACTAACCAAACTGTACTCAACACAAATTTTTTATAACTATTTCTAACTAAAAGTTCATTCCAGGAGCGCATGTTTCTTCGAACTAAAAGATTACGAAAAATGCATGAACGAGATTACCGCATTCGAGGCCATGTGGGTCTGGAACACTGATGACGATGATCTCAAGAAAGCAAACCGAATCGCTGAGCGGAAATCCAAGTGTACTGCACTGATGAGCGAGTCCGAAGAACCCAGTAACGAGCAAGAAGCTTTTATACTGAACTATTTGCAGATAGGAAGTCCGAGCAGCACTATTCCATCCGCGATGGATTTTATAGGGATCAAGGAGGACGCTGAGAGGGGAAGATTTGTCGCTAATGTTGGGGAAACTAGTGTTGCTCCAGGTACTTTACAGAGGTTTTTTGTTCATTTTTTATGAATAGAAAGGACAGATTACGAACCCTTTCCGCATTCCAGGTACTGTGCTGATTGTCGAAGAACCGTACGCCCAAGTGCTCCTAGAGACGTTCACTTTCAACATTGTTAACTGCACGGCTTGCTTGAAGGACTTGAACGGGTGTGGAGTGCCTTGTGATGGATGCGTATTTGTAAGTTTACCTAATTAATTATCAATCTAACTACCATCCGCTTGCAAGTATAATAATTAATTCCACATTCCATTCCCCTACAGGCTGTATACTGCTCAAACGAATGTGCCAACTCAACTGACCACGAGCTTCACTCACTCTACGAATGCAAGATCTCGCATTACCTGTACGAGCTTAACTTAAACAGAACAGTTCATCTCGCTCTTTCGATTCTGACAAAGCTGGGTCCTCAAGGGTTCCTCAAACATGTGCAAAGTACATCCCACCCGGCAGAAAAGACCCGGATCGCCGGGTTTTCTAAAGCTGGAGTGTACGACTCGAAATCGTACGGTACTCTGTACAATCTGATTTACCACAACGAGATTCTCTCAGAGGAGGAACTTTCAAAGTACTGTGCGGATGCCGTGATAGTGACTGAAATACTCGACGCAGGAACCGATTACTTTGATTCCTTGAATATCGACCAGACAGATAAGGACTCTGTAAAGGAGCAGTTCTCAGCTCTACTGCTCCTTCATCAAATGAATCTCCCTTGCAATGCACACTCTCTGTACAAACTGGATGTGCCGAAAAGCCCGAGTCGCGAGCAGATCACAACCGCGGGTTGTGATGAAATCGGGGCGGCTGCATTCCCACTCCTCTCCATGATCAACCACTCTTGTGACCCGAACGTCGTGAGAGTAACACTGCCAGGCGGAGTCAACGGAGTAATCGCAATTAAACATATCGTGCCTGGAGAAGAGCTTCTAGACAACTACGGAACTCACTACATCCCTAACAATCTGAAATCCAGAAAAAAACATCTCCAATCCCTCTACAATTTCACATGCCAATGCCCCCCATGCAGATTCAACTGGACTTCAAGCATCCTCAACAACCCCACGAATCTCGTAAACTCTGCCAAGATCTGCCCCGAATGCCGACAAACTGTAGAACACGCCGATCACGAAGGATTCACCTCAATAATACTACAAACCAACAAATCGTTAATGAAATGCCCAAAGTGCAAGTTCCAAATGACTCGGGCAGCTTGGGTAGAGAAATCATGTGCGCAAATAAACTCGCACGACTCTGCCACACAGCTGCTAGTTAACGACAATCCCGTCCAAGCGTTTCTAAAGTGCACCGACACTCTAGCATACTTTGATTCGTATTTCATGAAGCCGCAAAAGTACGTTAATTTTAGTCAGGAGGCGATCAAGCAGTCACTTTTTTTGATGGCTAGAAGGTGCTTAGAGTAAATTTGCTCAATAACGATCTAGTTCGCTTGCTAAACTTGGTTTTATGCTAACTTGATATAGATAGATATGGTCGGCTATTACTTATATGAGATAGTAAGTTTTAACTGAATTTTTAATACGATAGTTCAGGAATTCGAATTAAGCCACAGTCATGAATTGGTTGATTTTTAGTATTTACCTGTTAAAGTACTTACCTAATCAAACTATTTTATACCAAACTTATATGATTTTAATACCTACGATCTATTTATATTGTCATGTCGAGTGAGATTGAGATATGTACGATTATGATTTAATTTATGTTATCTGTTAACTGTCCAAATATCCAATTGCCACGAATTGTAATATGAAATGAATCTCAACTAATATGTTTGTTTAGCAATTCGCATTACTTCTAATGTAATCAAGAGGGTAAAGCCACAATCATGAATTGTGTGATTTTTTTAAAAAAAATTACCTGTTATCAGTACTAAATCTATCATAGTATTTTATACCCAAGTATATACCTATTTATGTATTAATTATGACCAGTGTTATAATAATTAAACCATTTTTGCCAAGAATTACATTAACATCAAATAAACAAAATCTCCATAAAAAATGAACAAATTTTATTTCATTAAATCACAAACTAGCAGAATCCCTCTCTACCTCACCAAACCTCTTCCCAACCTCATCCGCAGCCTTCCTCCCTCCATAAATACAATCATTAACACTAACCCCACTCCACGAAGCCCCAGCCAACGTCAACCTCATCTCCCCCTCTCGTATAACCTTCCTAATATCCCTCACCCTCCCATAATGCCCAACACTATACTGAGGAATACATCCCCTCAACATCTGACTCTTATAGTCCACAGGCTCCTTCTCAACCCCAAGCGTTTTCCTCACGTACCACTTGACCTTCTCAAAGTCTTCCATACTCCCATCCGCAGACCTACTCATAACACTAATAATCGTGCGGTCCCCTTGCGGAAACGAATTCGTATCAAACACGATCCCCAGCAGCCCATCCACTGACTTTTCACTACTCGGCACTAAAAACCCAAACCCATTCGTGTCTATCAACTCTGGATCGTCATACGTCAACCCTGTGACCTGCAAATCTGCACTTTTTATCGTGTCACACAACCCAGCTAGCTCTGACCCAAACCCCGTCGACTCTTTCAACACCCCAGCTAACCTACCCGCCGGCAAAGCCGACACTACATGATCAACCACAACCGTGTCGCAAGTCTTCTCGTCCCCATGCGTATAAAAATTAACCTCCACACTATCCGCATTCACCCTCATCGACTTGACAGTCGTGTCTTTCCTAATCTGAACCTTATTCATTTGTAAAAACGACTGCAGTTGAGCAACAAGCATTTCCAGTCCAGGCTCCAACGTCCAAACCGCCCAGTTCTGATTCAGCGATGCTATTGCAACTTTAGAGAACCCAATCTTCTTCTCCTCTTCCGTTAACTTGCACTTGCTGGCTTCTCCTTTCAGTTTCGCCTTGATCTGCCCAATTATCACCGACCTGCGACTCACAAACTCATGGACCGAGTCGTCTTCAGCGGTCTATTTTAACAACAAGCTTATTAGTAATCTAACAAATTGCATCTGTAACAATCCAACCTCAAACGACTAACGACTCACCTTCTTAAACGCCACAATATCCTTAAAAGCCCCCCAAATCAGCGCCTTACTAAACGGCTCCTGCCTCCTCAGCACCCCCTTCGCATCCGACGGCAACCTCACCAACTTCCCCTTCACAAATATAAACCTATTGTTCGCAGTCGGATGATTCCTCTGCACAAACAACACATGCTTATCCAACCTCAACTCCTCCACCAAATCCAAAGTATTCAACCCACTTATCCCCACCGGCCTTATCGTCCTCGGCCCCATCTCATACCTAGACCCACTCCCAGACGATTCCGTCCTCACCCACCCACCAACCCTCCCATCCCTCTCAAAAACAACCGGCTCAACAGACTCTCCGTATCTCGAAACCAAATAGTACGCCGTTGACAGCCCTGCGACACCTCCTCCAAGTATCCCGACTAGCTTCTTACCACCTTGACTGCTCACTGATTTCGCAGGTGGTCGTTGTGATTGATGCTGGCTGGTCTCGTCGGAGGATTCTTTAACTGTGGCTGCTAAAGATTGTCTTCGAAGATGAGCGGAAGTGTGGAATTGCTTTCTCAGACATTTTGAATCGAGGTATTCTACGAAATGCTACGGTTATCGGGAACATTTTGATTTTTGAAGCAACTTGAATTTGTAACTGGTCAAGTAAATTAAAAGTAATTTGTCAAAGTCGTCGAGTGGGTGCTTGACTGCTTGATGTCATTTTGATTTGATCACAGCGAAAATATTTTGATCAGCTGAAGCGAGTCTCTCGGACAGATGATCAATGCACGTGAGCCGATTGTTTACTGAAGCTGTAGCAAGGTAGCCCCAATGAACCGCGCGAATTCACTACGTTCGATCTACGCTTGAGCATGTGGTGTAAATGCACTTGCCTTTTCCATCGAGTAGGTTCAGTCAGTGTGATTTTGATTTTGCAAACTTTTAGAACAGTTAAAATATTTGACATTTAGGAGCAATGGCGAAAAGTTTGAGGTCAAAGTGGAGGAGGAAGATGAAGGCGGAGAAGAGGGTGAGGTATGGGGAGAAGGAGTTGAACAGGTTGAAGGATATGCTGACCAAAGCTGGTGATTATCAAATGCTGCCTGGTAAGTTTTAATTTGATCACTTTTAGATGAAGAATCAGTTAAAATTTCCGTACAAATTGTACCGAATATTTAAACTAAAAATATCAATAAATTGTGCGCAGAATCCGACGGCACATCCCAACCGGAACCAATAGACGAAGGAAAGATCCTGATAACCTCTCTCCCGAAACACCCAAAGAAAAAGATCCGTGACCGAAGAGGAATATCAGCTTCTCTGCAAAAGTCATCGAGAAAATCCAGACTTGACGAATTCAACGAGGATGAAGACGATGATGTAGAAATGGAGGATGACAATGAACCCAACGAGAAGGATAAGGATAGCATGAGCGTTGATAAGCCAGAGAGAGTGTACAGTAAGCGTACTATGAAGGATCAGTTTGGGAATTATCCTACCTGGATGAATAAGAGGAAAATTAATACGCAGAAGAAAAAGAACAAGAGGATTGCGAAGAATAGGGCGCTTTCTCTTGCTGGAGGGAAGCGGAAGAGAAAGTAAAAAGAATATTTCTTAAATTCCGAAGTAATTTTTTAGGCTAGTTTGCGCATGTTAAAATCTTATCTTTTCGTAATAAAAGATTGTTACAGTTTTGAAATGATTTATTGTAATGTTTATCAGTTTTCACAATAGTTGCGTCCGAATTAAACATAAAGTACAGATATATCTGATAGGTTAGGTTAGGTTTCGTAAATAATTGTTCTGGTAAAAGAGGAGGGATGGGATGGATGACATATGATGAACGTTAACGTTTTAAAGTGTCCTATTTACTCTTAAATCCGTGCAACACACACTAACAATAACAATCTTATAGCCCAACTCTCCTCTAGTGATTGCCTCTCACTAAATAACTTATTTTATATTGCACCATCCATGAGATAGATTTTTTTGTTAGATCGAAATTGTACACAGAAATATATACTCTGTTTTTTTTTAGAATTGCATAGAATCTGATACAAGAAGCATAGCGAATCCGACAATAAAATCATATCCGATTTATACTCTGTAACATTTTTTTTCTTATATCCAGGTCCCCGATTGAGTCCAATATTTTTTTGTAGAAACGCAAGGGTTCTGAGAAGATTTATTTTTTTGGCGAGAAAGTTTTAAGATGATTCTTAATAAATAATTGATAGGTAGATGTATAATTTTGTCTGAAAGAATTTTGTGTGCTCACTTGAATTAAGCGTGTTGATTGATATAGATACATTGTGCGAGAGGAAGAGTAGAAAGCAAACTGTGCGCAAAAATTTTCCTGCATAATAATATGCTTACAAAATCGATTATGTACGTACGTACGTTTTTGTCCTGTTTGAATGTGTGATCGATCAGGAGGTTGAAAAATACACAGTTTTGTTTGCAATTACCTACTTACATTGATTTATACTTCTACATGGAAGAAACTAACGTTAAAACTGGTGCATATAAAACACTTCATTCCTTATGATTTCCAGCTTCTTTGCCTTTTCCAGTAAAATTTCCCGTCTCATCTGCTTATACTTTTGCCAACCCATTCTTATCAAGTCTCATAACGTAATTTAACAAAAAGATTCTCCATAAAACCTCCCATTCTAATCCGAGTCAACTGTAGACCCCGCCAACTCTGTAGTAGAGATCGACTCGGCCCACCGCTGCGTTTCTCCAGAAGCCAGTAGTGCGTATGCAGCAGCTCCAATCACGTAAATTGAAGCGGACACACTAAACACTTCACGCCACTCGTCAATCGTCTGCAAAATTAAATGAATTTTAATAGCAATCTGCTACTAATCTGTGTTTTTCCAATTCCGCAACTTACCCCATTTTGAAGCATCTTTCCAGCCAACGTAGGACTAACCATTCCAGGAATTGTAGCGAACGTGTTCGAGATACCCATGAGGACACTTGCATACTGCGGTGCCAAGTCCAAGTGGTTCACACCTATGAATAGGATATTCCATCATTAGAATTCAAATTCAAAAGCCTGGACAAAACTTATGATATTGTTGTAAATTACTGAATCCAGCCCAAGCAAACCCTCCAAGCCCAACCGAGAACGTGATACAAGCAATAGCCCATCCAGGAGTCCCCACATATGCCGCACACACCATGAAGATCGTCTGACTCACAAAAGCCCCACAAGTAAACAGCTTCCTGACAACAGTAGTACTGAAATACGCAGCCCGGAAGTAGTCCGCGAGGAAGCCAGCCAGTTGCACCACTGCACATTAAAATGTTTTTGATATTTTTTTCAAATTTTCATTTTAATTAGGTAAAAATATCAATATCTAACCTATAGCCATGAACATGTACGGAAGAGCAGAGATGAGTCCGGCCTGGGAGAGCTGCATATCGAACATGTCTGCAAACGAACGATCATTAAATTAGGTACTGTAAAACTCTAATAATCATTTTGAGTACTCTAAACTTACCCTTCATGAACCGAGGAAGAAACGTGAGGAGAGTGTAGAAGCCCCAGTTTTCAGCAAAATCTGTGTTTAAAATACCAAAATTAGCAAAAATTACAACAACAACACTCGTAATTTGTAGTTTTCTTACGCGCAATGTTAATAGCCCACACTGGATAAGACAACAGGATCCTAACCCATGGCGCAGGTTTCTACAAAACAACACAACTCGCAAAATTCTTACTCATACTTCATATACGCTTTCTGCTAAAAATATAATTTCCCCTCCTCACCACAACTCCACTCGTCCCCAAACTGCTAGTGATGTAGTTAATTTCCTCCTCCGAAATCCTCTTATCCTCTCCAGGAGTCTCTCCAACATTAGTCAACCAGAGCACCGTCCATAGAAGTGCAATCACTCCAAATGTATAGAATATGCTTGGCCAGCCGAGATGCTGAGCAAGAAACCCGCTCACCACCAACGAAATCACCGTTCCAACGTAAGAGCCAGAAAACGCGATTGTTGCCAGACGGGACCTCTCGTGAACCGGACTCCTGTCAATCGTATTAATAAGCATAAATTGTACCGTATGTTATGA
>JAHZND010001413.1:0-11357 GCA_027744115.1 Acrocyrtus sp. NNG-2020 | reverse complement strand
GGAGAACGTTCAGCTGAGGGAAGGTGAGAACGCCCATCTCGAGGCCCGCCTCACTCCAACAGACGACCCCAAGCTGAGAGTGGAATGGTTCATTAATGGAAGACCGCTCCGAGCCGCATCCCGATTTAAGACTTTCCACGACTTTGGATTTGTCATTCTGGAAATTAGCTCAGTTTACCTGGAGGACTCTGGCACGTATGAGTGCAGGGCGTACAATGAGCATGGAGAGGCCGTCACGCAGTGTAATCTGGTCTGCTCTGGAAAGAGATCGAGTCTTATCTTTGACAGCCAGCTTTCCAGGATGGGTATCGACTACGATAAAATCGCCCAGCTGGAAGGAATCGGTACTGGACAGGGAGCACTCTTATCTCCGGATGTGGATGAGGGCAAACCTCCAGAGCTTACTACTCTCTCAGACACTGAAATATTTGAGGGCGCACTGGCCCACTTTGAGTGCCGGCTGAAGCCGACAAACGACCCCAAGATGAAAATCGAGTGGTTCCACAATGGACGACCTATCAATCACGGATCTCGAACGAAAACTATTTCCGACTTTGGATTTGTCATTCTGGAAATTTCTGCTGTGACGGTGAGGGACCAAGGTCAGTACATTTGCCGTGCGACAAACGCTCACGGCACCAGTACAGCGGAATGTCGGCTTTCAGTGAAGCCAACAAGCGCGCATATCGTGACAACTCCGCAGCTCCCAGGAAACTTTAGATCTGGTACGGAATCTCTTCAAAAGCTGGAAGAGTCTCTCTGGAAGAGGGAGGAGCCGCAAGCGGAAACTCCACAGAACATGCCACCCAGATTTATCACCGAAATCCAAGATATCGAGCTCGTGGAAGGTCAGCCGGCGCACTATGAGTGCCGCGTGGAGCCTGTCAACGACCCCAACATGAGAATAGAATGGTACTTTAATGGAAAGCCGATTGTGCTCGGCTCCAGGATGCACACCTCAGACGACTTTGGCTTCATTTCCTTGGATTTGGACTGGACGTTTGCGAGGGACAGCGGTGAGTACCTCTGCAGGGCTGTGAATCCCTACGGATTTGCAACAACTAGAGCCAAGCTCAGCTGCAAAGGAAAGAGAGACATTGTTCTGGAGTCGCAGCTTCCTAAAGGGATTGACGCCACAAAGCTTAGCGAGCTAGAGAGAGGACCTGTAAGGGAGACCCCAGCGGATAACAGCAACTTGCCTGAAGGTCCCCCGAAATTTATCAAGAGACTGACCAACTTTACGATTACGGAGAGCGAGCCGTTGCATCTGGAATGCACGGTGGAGCCAAAGGCCGACCCTTCGGCTCCAGAATGCACACCTCAGACGACTTTGGCTTCATTTCCCTCGATTTGGACTGGACGTTTGCGAGGGACAGCGGTGAGTACCTCTGCAGGGCTGTGAATCCCTACGGATTTGCAACAACTAGAGCGAAGCTCAGCTGTAAAGGAAAGAGAGACATTGTTCTGGAGTCACAGCTTCCTAAAGGAATTGACGCCACAAAGCTTAGCGAGCTGGAGAGAGGACCTGTGAGGGAGACCCCAGCGGATAACAGCAACTTACCTGAAGGTCCTCCGAAATTTATCAAGAGACTGACCAACTTTACGATTACGGAGAGCGAGCCGTTGCATCTGGAATGCACGGTGGAGCCAAAGGCCGACCCTACAATGACGATTCAATGGCTTCACAATGGGAAGCCACTCAAAATGGGATCCAGGTTCCATACAGTCTGGGACTTTGGCTATGTCCGGTTGGACATTTTGTACACTTACGAGGAGGACGCTGGCGAGTATGTCTGCATCGCGAGAAATATGCACGGAGAGGATAAAACCGAGTCGACGATTATCTGCAAGAGTAAGTGAAACGTATTCAGAGTTTATCTGCAGAAGATAAGGTGGTAATTAATTGATAACTGAAATGATTTTTTTAAATTTTTGAACAGGCCAGCCCACAATTATTCTGCAAAACCAGATGCCAAAGGGCATGAAAAAATCCGAGACACTTATCCAGATGGAAGCTGCTATCAAAAAGTACACATCCGAAGTGCACCTCACGGAAGAGGACATTTACGACCCGGATAAGAAGCAGCCGCCAAGATTTGTCACACAAATTCAGAGCCAGACGGAGCTGAAGGAGATGGAAACGACTAAATTCGAGTGCCAGCTCGCTCCAGTTGGAGATCCACATATGAAGGTGGAATGGTTCTGGAATGGAAAGCCGCTGCTGCACAGTAATGAATAATTTGCAGATTTTTAAACTTTTTATTGTGCAATTTTTGCTAATTGGCGAGGTTGTAATAAATTAAATTTGCAGTGAACGTAAGTTTTTCTTTCGTGTGCGCTTGTCCCTTTCCAAAAAATTTTTAAACTTTCTCCAGCTTTCACCACTTTCACCTCTTTCTCCCCCTCTTCCGGTCTTTTTAGGGCTCCCGCTACAAGCTCACCTACGACGGCATGTGGCACCTGGACATCCCAAAGACGCGACAGTACGACCACGGCAAAGTGGAAGTGCTCGCGAAAAACTCGCTGGGCGAGGCTTACGCCTGCACCGAGCTTATCGTCAAGAACAGACACGACGACTACCGCGCCCTCCTCAAAAATTCGCCAAGACGTAAGCACCCCCTCACTTTTGTTTACCGCTTTCCTCCCCCCACAAAATTTTTTAAACAGAGCCGGAAAAAAAAGGATTCCCTTCGGGATACAAAAACCTTTTCCTATATACGGCCCCATATATATTCAATCTTTTATTTTTCTCAAAGTATAAAAAAAGTCAATCAAGTCAGTCAAGTCTCCTCATCAGCTTAATTTCGGATGCTGAAGTGGGAGGGGAAGTTGTCGGGAGGACAACATCCCCTCCNAAAGTCAATCAAGTCAGTCAAGTCTCCTCATCAGCTTAATTTCGGATGCTGAAGTGGGAGGGGATGTTGTCCTCCCGACAACTTCCCCTTCTCCGTGAAAAATAAAAAACTTGCTTGACCACTTCTGATGAAAGTTGCGCCCTGCAGAGTTAATAAATTTTTGGGTCGGCCACATCTTTTAGAGTTTAGTCGGGTTTTTGACGTGCTGTCTCTTTTTATTTGTTTGTGTGCCTCTGTTTCCGTTCCGTGACGTCGCGTGGTTGCTCTATTTGGGTCGGTCGTATTGGTGTTGTCTATCACGTATATGTTTCGTCTCCAAAAAAAATCTCGCTCTCTCTGACTAACAAAAAAATATCCAAAAAAATCTGTCTTGCCGACACTCAATTCGATACGGTAGCGTGGTACGACCTTGAGCTCAAGAACTACCAGGACACTCGGTACGCCAGCGACCTGGAGAAGATTTTTGCAGAGAGGTTGACCAAGGACACTACTCAAATGCATATCAACGAGCAGGGTGAGTACTCCAATAAGATTGTGGAGGAGGAGGAGACCGAGTGGCAGAAGCTGTTGAAGTCTAGGGGGCTGGACTACTCCAAGATTAAGGAGCTGGAGGAAAGCCAGTTGACGAAAGAGCAGAAGATTCGGGAGCTGAATAGGCAGCATGCTCTGGCGACGCAGAGTAGCTTGGCGAAGACTGCTGCGAAGGCGTATGACGAGAAAGTGGATGAGGCGAAGGTGGCCATTATGGAGCATCAGAAGAAGGTCACGAGGAAAGAGATTAGTCAGGTGTTTAGGACGATCAAAGAAGGAGGAGGAGGAAGTTAATAGGGAGCAGGCGCATATGGTGAAGCTGAAGAACTGGAAGAGTGATGATAACACTCTGAGCATGGAGGACCAGCAGAGGCTCCAGCAGCTGGATGAGTCGAGTGGGCTGAGTGTGGAGGAGAGGGTGCAGAGACAGACTCAGAAGAGTAAGGATGGAGATCTCGAGGTGACCCGGAAAATTACAGAGACTGAGAGGAGGACGCAAGAGAGTAAGGCGAAGGTTGTGGAGGGACCTGCCAAAGGACAGTTTAAAAAGGCGCCAATGTTTACCAGAAAGATTCAGCCTTGTAGAGTGATGGAGAAGCAAGAGGCCAAGTTTGAGGTTGAGTTTGATGGAGATCCAAAGCCGAGTGTGACGTGGTTCCGGGAGGACTTTCCGATTCAGGACTCGAGCGACTTCCAGATTCACGTTATTGGGAAGAAGAGCATCCTCGTTATTAAAGAGGTAGGGAGAAAAAAGGTCGTAGTAAAATTAGAAGGGATAGAGGAAGTAGAGAGTTGAAGAGAGTGTGGCTGAGAGTGGTGTGGATTTATATTTTACGCAGGTTTTTATGGAGGACTCCGGTATTTTCTCCGTGATTGCGGAGAATCCCGGAGGTCAAGCTAAATGCTCCGCAAATCTGGTCGTTGAGGAGCCCAAGTCGAGCAAGCTCACTCCACCGAATTTTGTAAAGACGTTGGACAGCAAGAAAGTCAATACTGGCGCTACGCTCACCCTGGACTGTATTATTGCAGCGGGAGCGAAGCCAATTGAAGATGTCTTCTGGATTAAGGTAAAAAGAGAAAGAGAGAGTGGAGTGGAGGAAATTTTTTATAATTTAGCTAGTTCTGGTAGCGGTAAAGGTAAAAGGGAATTGCTCGGGAATTATTCTTAGGACGGGAAGAAGCTGCAGAGTGACGCCAGGGTGAAGATTCAGGCGCAAGGGAACAGGTACGTGCTACAAGTGAGGGAGGCGACAACCGCGGACGCGGGTAAATACGAGGTTGTAGGACTAAATTCGGCTGGTGAGGCTCGCTGTGAATGCGAGGTGCTGATCGCCGAGCCTGTAAGTCTAAGCAAGCCCAAGCAGGTGGCGCAAACTGAGACTGTGATTCAGAAGGGAGTGGAGACGTCCACTGTTGTGGACGAGGGAGGAACCGCCGCTCTGTCCGTGCTCGTAAGCAACCTCGGTAAGTAACTGAAAAGTTAATATTTTTTGGAACGCGTGCGTCGTCTGTGGCAGACGATTCTGATTGGAATATTCCGTTTTGGTCAGGAAACGCCACCGTCCGCTGGACGAGGAACTCGAAGGAGCTGAGGCAGACAAAGTACGTCAAATTTGACGCAGGAGCTGCAGACAGGTGCCACCAAGTGTTCTATTAAGTTTGAGCAAGTCTTCCCCGAGGATGAGGGAGAGTATGTTTGCGCAATTCTACGCGCAGGCAACGTCATTACCAGCTCCAAGGGGGTCCTCAAGGTGACGCCAGGTATGAGCCTATAAAAATATCTTTTAAAATAAAAATTAAATCAAGAAAGGACTCGCACAACCGCTAACTGTGACAGTCGAGATCCTCCCGGAAACAAAACTTTTTTTTATCCAGTGGACTTCCATCTTATTCCCTCTTTTATTATTTCCCAGTCGCCCAACCGGACACCTCAGTCGCTTCCCTCAGTCTTGTGAAGTACGTCATTACCAGCTCCAAGGGGGTCCTCAAGGTGACGCCAGGTATGAGCCTATAAAAATATCTTTTAAAATAAAAATTAAATCAAGAAAGGACTATGGCAGTCGAGATCCTCCCGGAAATTAATTTTATTATCCAGTGGACTTCAATATCTTATGTATTCCCTCCTTATTATTTCCCAGTCGCCCAACCGGACACCTCAGTCGCTTCCCTCAGTCTTGTGAAGATGCAAGACGTCACAGTCTCGGAAGGAGACTCGGCCACTTTCCAGACAGAGATTGTCGGCTTCCAGCCTCAGACCAAGCTCAAAGTTCAGTGGTTCCGGGAGAACGCGCTCATCCCAGAATCCGAGGATTTCGAGGTAAGCTTTTACTTTCACTCCCAATATCTCATCCAACCTTATACTCCCCCACCCCACCACCCTCTTCCCCTCCTTCATAGCATAGCACACAAACTCCTCCTCCTCCTCCAGAAATTTTTATTATTTATTTTTTAACACTCTTTTTTTTCTCCCACCATCTCGCCTCTCATTTTATTCCAGATGATGCAAGAAGGACCCCATCTCGCCCTCCTCATCAAGGGCACTTACGAGGAGGACTCCGGCGTTTTCACCGTCCGAGTCACAGACAGTGCGAAGGGGAACCAAGCGGAGAGCTCCGCAAGACTCATCGTCAAAAGTAATTGAGCCAGTAATAAAAAAAATCCTCAGCCGGAAAAAAACTCATTTTTTTTCTCCCCTTAACCAAAGACGACCTTCATCTCACTCATCTAACCACTCACTCACTCACTCACTCAATTAAAATTCTTTTTAACTTTTTCCCCAGCACAAAAAAAAATTCACAATTTTTTCCACCACCCCACACACATTTTAAATTTAAATTTGCCACCAAAATATTTTTAAAAAAGGAAATTTTTTTTCTCAGAGTGAGTGATAAAAAAATATATACAACAGCTGAGTAGATTCGTAGCCGTTTACTTTTTAGTTTTTAGATAAAAAATAAAACAATTAATTTTAATTTTTGAGGTGTGGTTTCTCGAGAGAAATGTCAGAAACGGAACATAATTACGAGAAGGGCGCTTTTCCTAAATAGCCAAGCATAGATTTTAAACTTGTACTTAAAAAATGCGGAAATAAAAGCAGCTTTTTATACGATCCTTTAAAAAAAATACTATTCTGTAGCTAATTGTAAAATATTTTATCTCTGTAATATTTTTCTCTCTCTCTCTAATTTGTTAATTACTCAATCACAATTTGTTAGTAATTTGTAGCTGGAGCTGGCTCTGCTATCCCAAAAAAATCTCAATCTCAATTTTTTCTCTTTTTATTATTATTTTTCTTTCTTTTTTGGGGTCGGCTTTTATTCAGGACGAAAAAGCTCAGATTAATTATATTTCTCTTTTTTTCTTTTTTTCTCTCTTTTTTCTCGCTCTTTGCTTACATAATTACCCCCACAAAAAAATTATTTTATCCGCTTTTGCAAGAAGGGAAAAAAAATTTATTAGAGTTGAAAAAAAAGTATTTACAAGAAAAGAAATTTGCAGTAGTGCTGAAAAAGAAGTTGTTTTCTTTTTTTTTGAATAAAGTCCAAATTTGCAGGCATTGCAAGCAAAAAATAAAAAAAAAATATACAAGCCATTCTTTTGTTTTGCATTTTTTTCTTTTGTTCGATAATTATTACATGAAAAAAAAGACACGAAACACGACACGAAGCACGGGGGACGAAGATTGTAAAAAAAGAAATTTAAAAAGTTTCCTCGACACATTTCTCTCGAGAGTTGCGGGTTGAAGCCAGAGAGTGAAACTGACAGAAAAAAAATATTGTTGGAACGGTGAAAAGTATTTTTGGAGGAGGGAAGGAGGAAAAAAAGGAGGGAGAGCTTCATTAGCTGATTCATTAGTTCCACTCCAGCAAGCGTATCATTTTACCCGAGCCGAGATATAAAAGATTTTTTTTCCCTCTGTCCCGAGTCATATTTTAAGTCTTGGAAGGGATCCAAGATGGGAGAAGAGAGGAGAATAAAAAAAAATGGAGGGAATGGGTGAGTTCTTTTTTAACGGGAGACTCGAGTAGGTGGAGGACAGAGGGGCAGAGTTTAATAAAAAAAAATGGAATGGAGATTATCAAGGTGGGATTGCGCGTGATGGAATGACCTTGAAATGGAGTGACGTCCACTGGCTCGTCACAAAAATAAGTTAATTATAAATGTGATATATTTTTTCTCTCTGGCTCTCACTCGAGCATGACGTAGTCCCTAAAAATTGACACAATTTACAAAATTCTCTAACTCCCGAGAGGCTTTTTTCCCCGAAAAAAAAATTAATTTGGTGGGTGTGCATGGAATAAAGGAGATGAAGGAGGAAAGGGTGAAATGAGACTGAGACATTTTTGCAGAGAGAGTCTCCGGCACGAGGAAGACGACGACGAGGAAGCTGACGAGGCTGTCGAAGGAAAGCACGACGGGAGGAAAGCAGGTCACTGGAAGCCAAATGGATGTGCATATAGAGAGGCTGAATATGAGGATTGAGGAGTCGATGAAGAGTTATCAGGGAGCGGAGGAGGGAAGTGATAGGAGTGGGAGATGGACGAGTGTGGAGGATAAGGAAGTTTTGGATGTGAAGAAGAGGGTGGGGACGGAAGGGTTGCAGAAGGGAGTGCAGAAGGTGACGGCGCAAGCGACGGAGCTGAAGGAGCAGGCCACTCCGGTTTGGATGAGGAAGAAGAAGGAGACGAAGCCGAAGGAGGAGAAGGTTGAGGAAGCGCCGGTGCAGCCAGTGTGGCAGAGGCAGAAGAAGGAGACTAAGAAGGTGGATAAGAAACCGGAAGAAGCTCCTGAAGAAACTCCGGCTAAGGCAGTGGAGGAAACTCCGGCTAAGGCAGTGGAAGAAACTCCGGCTCAGCCGGTGTGGCAAAGACAGAAGAAGGAGACGAAGAAGACGGATAAGAAGCCGGAGGGTGCTCCAGAGGAGAAGGAGGAAGCTGCAGCTGCGACTCCTGCTCAACCCGTGTGGCAGAGACAGAAGAAGGAGACTAAGAAGCCGGATAAGAAGCCGGAAGGTGCTCCAGAGGAGAAAGAAGAAGCTCCAGTGGAAGCTCCTGCTCAGCCCGTGTGGCAAAGACAGAAAAAAGAGACGAAGAAAGTGGATAAAAAACCGGAAGAAGCTCCACTGGAGCAGGTTGATCTCAAACCGGTGAGAAAAACTGATGAGACTGCGCCTACTGAAAGCACGGAAGGTGAAGGTGCTGCTGCTCCACAAGAAGCGCCCAAGCTAATTGGAGCGCCTGGCAAGAAGGAAGCCGTGGCTGATACAAAACCAAAGACTGCTCAATTAAAGCCGACAAAGGCGCCTAAGGAAGAGGCCCCGGCTGCTTCCCCAGATCAGGCGAAGAAGCCAGCAGCTCCAAAAGGGGCTCCGCAACAAGTTCGAAGATGGGCTCCTGAAACTGAGGATGACGTCGAATACGATAATGACTATGAAGGTGATAGACTATGAGGATGAAGACTTTGAGGGTGATGGCACCGCTGAGGGTTATGGAGCTGTAGGATCGGAGTCGGGAGTAGGTGCCCCTTCGGATATGACTGAAGGAGTTGGAAGGCCGGTGTATAAGCGAAGGAGGAAGCCAAAGCCAAAAGGGCAGCAGCCCGAGAAACCTGCTGATGTGAGTGAAGAGCAGAAGCAGCCTGGACAAACTTTATCTCCAGAACAGGTTGCAGAGCCTGAGGCGCCAGGGCCTGTGTGGCAACGTAAGAAAAAGGAAACGAAAAAGAAGGATGAGCCCGAACAAAAGCCTGGGCAGGAAACGCCGGTTGCTGAGAAAGAGCAAGAGAGCGCGCCCGAGCAAATACAGAGTGCCCCGGGTAAGGCTCCCGAGGCTCCACAACAGGCAAAGGCGCCAGTAAAAGCGAAACCAGGTCAGCCGCAGGCAGAAAAAGCTGAGCAGACAAGAGGACCACAGATGATATCGCCAGAAGCGCCAAAGAAGGACACATCTACGGAAGCGAAGCCCGGTGCACCTTCCGGCGTAGATACTCCAGCTCCATTAGAACAGCAACCAAGCGCCGCACCTGAGGACACGCAATCTCCAGTGTGGCAGAGAAAGAAAAAGGAAACCAAGGGTAAGGCACCCGCTCCAAAAGAGACTGCCGCAGTTCCGGAAGACGCTGACACGAAACAGGTCACTGAAAAGGCGTCCGCTGAGCTACCAACTTCAATGAAATTTGCTTCTCCGACTAAGCCAGGCGCGGCTGATGCGGAATCACAGCAGCCAATATCCTTCCAGTCTCCACAGAAACAGGAAGTGCGACCTGGAGAAGCTAAGGGAGAGGAAGGTCAACCTATACAGCCTGGCCATGTACCGGATGCCCCATCCGTGAAACAGGTCACTGAAAAGGCGTCCGCTGAGCTACCAACTTCAATGAAATTTGCTTCTCCGACTAAGCCAGGCGCGGCTGATGCGGAATCACAGCAGCCAGTATCCTTCCAGTCTCCACAAAAACAGGAAGTGCGACCTGGAGAAGCTAAGGGAGAGGAAGGTCAACCTATACAGCCTGAGCAGGCTCCAGATGCCCCAACCGAGGCCCAACCTGAGGTTTACCAGAGAAAGCCCAAGCAGAAGAAACCGGGCAAGCAGGACGAGCCTCAAAAGACAGAGGAACCTGCACAACCTCAAGCTCCAGGAGCCGCTAAACAAGTTCAAAAGGTAACTACACTTGCGGTAGCGCCAGTTCCTGGAGAAGACAAACCAACCACTGGAAAAGCATCTGCTGAGCTTCCAACTTCCATGAAACTCACTTCACCAACCGTACCTGCTGGAGCTGATGCAGAGTCTCAGCAGCAGGTAGCTTTCCAAACTCCGGGAAAACCGGAACAAGCTCCTAAAGAGCAGCCAACTGGAGAGAAAGAGCAACCAGCAGTTCCCGGGGAAACCCCAGCTGCTCCATCGGAAGCGCAGCCGGCAGTTTACCAGAGAAAGCAGAAGCCGAAGAAACCAGCGAAGCAGGACCAGCCTCAAACAGAGGAGGGTACAGCACCAACAACTGCAGATGTCGAAAAGATCCCTACGGAAGCACTTGAAGCAGCTCCAGCTGAGCAGCCCAAAACAGGAGTGTCCACTGCAAGTCCAACGAGTGCTCCCACCTCAGCGCCAAAGAAATCTGAAAAGACTGATGCTAAGCAGGAGAAACCTGTAACGTTCCAGACACCCGAAAAAGGAGAGGGAGAGCCTGCAGAGGCACCTGAAGTACCTTCGGATCAGAAGGAGGCAGTATGGCAAAGAAAGCCAAAGCAAAAGAAACCTGCGGGAGAGGAGACAGTGCCGCAACCGGAGGAAGAGGGAGCAACCCCAGAGCAACCCCAACAACAGCCATCTGAGCAAAAGAAAAAGGTGAAAGAAGCAGAGCCTGCACAGCCTGCAGAGAGCTTCCAAGATAGGAAAAAGTCTTTGACGCCGGTGCAGCAGAGGAAGCAGTCACAGCCGGAGACAGCGAAAGAAGAAAAAATGGAGACGGTGCAGCTGAAGCCGTCGAAGCGTCCGGAGAAACCCAAAGAGCCGGAAACAGTACAAATGGAGAAAGTGGAGTTGAAGAAGACGCCTAAAAAGGTTGCGCCTACTCAGAAAGCGGAAGAAAAGGAAATTTACGAGGAGCCAGCACCATTTGAGCCTCTTGAGCTCCAGCCTATTCCTGACAGTGAGGAGGTGGAGTTGGAAGAGTTCGAGAAACCCGAGTGGGGAGATAGGGAAAAAGTTGTTGAGACATCTGAAATGGAAGGTGCAACTAAGGTGGAGGGGCAACCTGAGGAACCAGGTGAGCCACAGAAAGGAGAACGGAAGCGGAAACCAAAGGCCCCGAAGCCTGAAGAAGAGACAAAGAAAATTCCAATGGGGAAGGGTAAAGTGCCCACTGAAGTTCCGGAAGAGGAGAAAGTGGAGTTGAAGCCATTTAAGAAGCCAAAGGAGGAGGAAGCGAAAACTCCAGAGCCGCAGAAAGGCATTCGTCCAGAAGCAGCGCCCACTC
>JAHZND010001412.1:0-10668 GCA_027744115.1 Acrocyrtus sp. NNG-2020 | reverse complement strand
GAACATGGAGCTAAAATAGCTTGATTACAGTTTACACTAATGCAATAAAAGCCTTAATTACAGAATACACCGGGCACACTGGGAAAACTAGAGATGTAATTAAGAGCAATAAAGCAAGTTAAGCATGGAAGAGGATCCTCCCTCCAAAGTGAATATTTATAAAAAAACCAGCTTTTTTTTCCTACAACAGATCTCTTCAACTCAGAAAAAGAAATAATCTTTCCTTCTCATGTAAAAGTCCATTATGGCATGTCACAGTGCCATGGAAGGAATAAGAGATATATATTTTCCCTATTTCCAGTACCAGTTTATTGGCCTTGCTCATTTTTCCTGCGATTTTTTTAGCATGTTGTAAAAAATCAACTTTCATTTCTAAAAAATATATTATTTAATGATGACCAGAAGCAAAAATATTTTTTTAAAGAGGGAAGACAAGATAGCTGAAAACAAAGGACGGGCAAAAAGGATTTTTATGTCGTTGTTGTTTGCCTACTCAGCTCTCTTGTATTGCATGTCCATTGTTGATTAACCATTTCCATGAATGGGCTGTGAACTTTTATTTCCCAGAATTATCCGACTCATATATAAATATACACTGAAAAAATATTATGCTCCTTTCACAACTCAATAGCATCATCAGTCTGTATTTGGCATGGGAAAAAAAGTTTTTTTTCGCTAGCTTAAAAAAAGCTACTGCACAAAAAGAAATTATTTTGTGCACTGGACTTATAGGCTAAAAAAATTGTACTTCCTACTCACTTATCATCCCTTCATATCATAATCACAAGAGACAGACAAAAACAATAAAAAATCACGAAAAATATGGAATAATACAGCAATAAAAAATATTCTCTTTGGGAATAATATTGCTCGTTCCTCTCCTGTCCGTCCGTGCTTGCTGCCTGCTCATTTCAAAAGTGTAAAAGGCAATAATATGTAAAGGCTATCCGGTTTCGCTCATTTATAGTGGACGCTGTGCACTCTCTGTAATCCCTACTTATTTTCACACGGGAGTATATATATTTTTTCTCTAAAAACTCAGCCTAAAGTCGAAGTTTGATGAGTGAGTTCAAATCACTGAATAATAAATTGGCTGCAGTACTAAAAAACTACTTATTATATTATTATTCATGTATTGCATGTGTATGCTAATGCACGACAGCTTTGAATTTTACATGAGTAATTTTTTTTATTTCGGTTTTTTCTCCCTCTCCCATAATATAATTGTAATTAGGGAGCTTCTCAATTTTTTATCCCAGAAAAGAAAATTATTATCCTTGCAAAAAATATACATAAAATATGTATGAAACTGAAAATGTGTGTCTGGCCGTTTTTTTTTTAAAAAAAAAGAGGAGAAAATTTATAATATATTTTTTTCTCGGGGGAATATGCATTATATTATTTTAGTTATCGTCATCATCACATCATTGAGAAAAGAGACTGCAGTGCAGCTACGGAATAAAAAAGGAGAGCAACAATTGAAAAGCAGCAGGTCCATTAAAGATTAAACTTATTTCCAGTTTGCACGCGATTTTTTTTTCTAAAAAAAGTGACCATTGCCCTTAGAGAGAGAGAGCAGTAGTCAAAGTTAAAATGGAAAATGGGTAGGTAGTGTATTTTCAGGAATGAGAAAATATTTTTCTCTGAATAGATATGTATATTCCCCTGAGTGTATTTTGTACTTTTTGGGAGGATAAGAACAAAAAAAAATAAATATATTTTCTCGGTAATATAGTAGATAGCCGTCAATGGCGAAAATGGAATTGTGAGTTGTGATGATAGGAGCAGTTGATAACAGTGATGGAAGTGGGTGATAGGCACAGTTTAGTAAGCTTGTAAATTATTCACTCAGAGTTTTCCCAATGCAAGATTTAGTGCTGGAAATATTCACCCACTTTTTCTCTCACAAATGTGAAAATAGATGAGAGGGTAAAGCAAAGGCAAAAAAAATTTACATGGGACGGCTGCAGAAGAAAACATATATAAAATGGATTTTCTTGTAGTCAACCATGTTCATCTTATCTCCAGACATACAAGTACAACTTGTCACAGCAAAACGGCATATGGGAGCGCTGCTAAGCGCTGCGCCCAAAAACTCTAAGAAAAGACGAGAAGGGCAGTTTGGGGTTGGGAGCAAAAAGCAACTTCTTTCCAAATATGCATAAGAAAAGGCTCCCGTGCAGATGGATACCGGATAATATATAATTATCTTCGATTAGCTTTTTGCCAGGGCAAAACCCACTACGAAAATAGCATTTTTCCTTCCATTCATTCAACTTAAATTATATTTACGGCCACATTCCCTTGTCACAACAAACCTATTGCACAGAATACACAAAGATCAATCCATGTTGGATTTTTTTTTCAAAAATGTTTTTCTCACACCATAAAAATTATTTAACTGCACCGAATCATTTTTTTCCTCCAAAGGCAAAGTAGGCGGAGCGGAGATTTGGAAAAGGGAATAAAAAGTTTTAGAATAAAAAAATTAGCTGACACTTAACTAGCATAAATAGCATAAATAACATGCAAAAAAATCCCATCAAATGAAAGGAAGAAGTAGCGCACATGCAAACAAAAAAATGTTATCATTCACTAAGATAAGATCATCTCGATAGGAAGTGTAAATACAACAGAGCTACAAGCCATACATGTAAATAATATTATTTTTTACTATCAACTTGCAAGCCCATTCACTCACTTCACTTCTCTAAGCAATTTCCAAACAGCAAAAATATTTTTACTGCGGAAGTGTTGATTGATATAAATAAATTACTTCTGTTTTTGCTTTGGTGGTCTCTACTCTCCCGTCATGAGACTATTCCCAATTCCCTCTCAAGTTGTGTCGTTTCACTGCACAGGCAAATATATAAAAAAAATATTTGTATCACTGACGATGTCGACAGAGTATCAATGAAGTGTATCTGAAATCAGCCCCAGTAAATTATATTTTTTGCTGTTTACTCTTCAGCTAATATATTTTTTTTTGCGTTTATGCAGATATTTTATGGAATTACTGTGCACATTCACTTCAGATTATTTTTCTCATGAGAGGTTCACAAAAAACGAGTCGGAATTAATTTATGTCAGCGGTTATATCTTGCCATTTATTATTTTAGATTTTTTTCTCTCTTTTCCCTTCACCGTTCACGATTCTCAACTGTAGAGGATTTCTCATGAGAGGCTCACAAAAAACGAGTCGGAATTAATTTATGTCAGCGGTTATATCTTGCCATTTATTATTTTAGATTTTTTTCTCTCTTTTCCCTTCACCGTTCACGATTCTCAACTGTAGAGGATTTTTGTTGGCGGATGCTGATAAATATAAAAAAAGAAGAATTTTCCAGATATATATTTTTTACTGCTGCTGCTGCTGCACTCACAATAAAATTGTTAGAGCTTCACGTATGCAAAATTAGATATGCATCCACTCGTGCCTGTCACTACTTTTCTCTCGGAGTAGGAAAAGGTAGATCACCGCAGTTTCCCTCTCTCCTGAATTATCTCACATGTGTGCTTTATTACCGAGTAGTAGTAATAATGATGGGAGTTACGATCGGACATCCGATTCTCGGTTTTCAGTTTGACCGTTACACTTCACCTCCCATCCGCAGTTTGTAAAGAGTAAAGAGGGAGCTTACACTGCTCCGTTTCTAATAGCTCGTTAGCTCAGGTAAATCCAAATACTAAAAAAACTGGCACAAGTCTCATACAAAAATCTTGAACAAAGGCGAAAAGGGGCGAATGCAGAATGCTACTCCCTTTTTAACAATTTTTTTAGCCACACTATCAGAGACTGCTGTGAATGCAGGAGCACGTTCACGAGCACAGCACAAAAATAATAATTTTTTTATCTGCCAATTCACAATATTCAGTAAAAACACAATTGTGCAGACACGGAAGGGTTGCACCGGTGGAAATTGTATCGAAAAAAGGTTCCAGCTGCCCCACGGCTGGTATAATTGTCACCACACCGGTCGACGAAAAAAAAATCAAAATTAAAAGCACAATTGTGCACACACGGAAGGGTTGCACCGGTGGAAATTGTATCGAAAAAAGGTTCCAGCTGCCCCACGGCTGGTATAATTGTCACCACACCGGTCGAGGAAAAAAAATCAAAATTTTAAATTGTGTTATGATCCGCTTCCCTTTCCAATCCAAATGAAATGAAAATTGCCTCCACTTTCAAATTCAAATGAGAAATAACTTTAATTTCTTTTTTATATTTTCACAAAAGCCCACTGAAAAAAATATATTCTCCAATTTCCTTTAGCAGGTAAAGGAAAAGGGTTGAAAACTGTGTTGTGAAGAGCTTCACTTATAAACTCACTTGTAAGAATGCTCACGTTTCGTGTACAAATACTCACGCATGAAAATAACAGAGGAGCGAGCGACACGCACCTGGTCTGTTCCCTTCAGAGTCTTGAGTTGTACTGAGGCTTCTCCTCAAGAGTCAACCGTTCCGTCGTACTAAACTACTACAGGGTAGGGAGGAATCNCAAATACTCACGCATGAAAATAACAGAGGAGCGAGCGACACGCACCTGGTCTGTTCCCTTCAGAGTCTTGAGTTGTACTGAGGCTTCTCCTCAAGAGTCAACCGTTCCGTCGTACTAAACTACTACAGGGTAGGGAGGAATCTTGCCTTACTGCGTGCCGCTCTTATAGTTGCAGTGCATTCATCCCCGAAAGCAAAAAGCCACCACATTGCATTGCATTGCATCGCTCTTAATACAAAAAAATACTCCATTACATTAACATAGGATCACATAATCCATTTACGAGTCGTTCTTAGATTGGGACGTTTGCTAGACAGAGAGCTTTTTTTCTACTTTTCCCTTTTTTACTCCATAGCCAGAGCCAAGGTTTGCATCTAAACGGGATGCATTGTTGTATCGCTATATTGCTGGCGCAATTGCAAGTTGACAAATAGAAAAAGAAAACAAGTTCTCTGCAGAAACGACTTGCTAAATCTTTTTATTTTAAGGAAAATTTTTTCGCAAGGCATTACTCTTAAAATTGAATTTCATTCGGTTTTTCGGGTTCACGTTGTCAATTAATCGTACATTTTAGGAGTCGATTTGCTCCAACCTTGCTGTAGTTTGCTAACAGACTTAAGCGCCGTTAAAAATATTATGTTTTAAATAGCAGTGACCCTACCCTACAGATGCTTCTCCGGTAAAAGTGTTCTACTGAAATAGAGAAAATATATGAAGATTGAGCACAAGTTCCAATGAGGGTTCGAAAACGTACTGACAATTGAAATAATGCCGACTTCAATTTACTCTGAATTTACCGAGAAAGTATTCCACTGCGTAGTATTTTTAAATGATTTCCGCGTGCTGTTACTTTTCTCCTTGATCTACTTTATCGGAGACTATATTTTTAGAGAAAATCTGGAAGGAACGGGAATGACTGGCTGAGTGAGCTCAAGTTAACTAACAAGATCTTACATCTTATGTTTAGCGAAGAAAATACTGAGAAAGGGGAAAGTGGAATTTGAGCACTGATGCAGAAAAAAGTAAGTCAGTCAAGTCCAGTGAAGCAAAAATGGCGAGCATATATAATGTACTTATTTCCTTTAAAATATTGAACGACAGAAATACATTGTAATAAGAAAGTGCAGCTTCACCTGTTTCCGTGTGTACTTCCTACCCGCTACCTTATTTTTTTATTACCTTACTAGGTATTGAGTGAAGAACTGAAGATGGGGAGTAACTAGTCGCTAATATTTTAAAATGCACTAAACTTAGCTACAAACTAGCTCTTCGAAGTTGTACCACTCTCCCAGAGTAAACTACTACTCGGTTTAACTTTTCTTCATGTAAAAAGTTAGCTTTAAAAGTTCGCAGTTTCTTTTATTTTAGTTTTCCACATAGCCTTCATATAGAAAGCTTATCATCTCCATTAATGAAATTACATAAGGTTGACTGGATGCAGCATGAAAATTGCATGTGATGGCCTGGCCCCACTCAATTCCTGTATAACTTTTCGCTACTTTCCACTCTCTCTCTCTCTTCTTGTTCTTCTCACAGAACAAAGAGGAAGTTGGGTGAGCTCTACTACTACTGCAGAATAGAGAGAGAGAAAATAGCAAAAGCCATCTCAAATTGTTCTCCATCACTTCAAATCCACACCCAAACAATGACTACAGACTTTTTTTTGTGCTCCGGACACGAGAAAAAAATTGAAAATTCATGAACACTACCTCCACTTCCTGAAAAGTTCGTGTACATTTTCGTTTCCCTCCTTATGAAATTTAATGATCAGCTTGATACCTATATACTTGAGAGTGGATGTGGTGAGGTGCCAAAAAAATATTTTTTTAAGAATACTTTTTTGCCTGTTCCCCACATTCTCCCTCCTCCTCTCTTTTTTCACCCCCTTCCTCCAAGAAATAATGTTTAAGCATATCTTTCCCATTTTCAATAGCTAAAACGCTAAAAGGTAGGCAGCCGAACTGAACTTTCCAGAAAAAAAGTTCTTTTTCCACCTTTTATCATTACGCCTGAAATTGCCTAGTCAAGTTTCACAGTCAAGTTCACTATTTATCCAGTAAAAACTCTTGTGCTGGATACTGGATGTGTCATGCTCTATCTCGTATGCATACAAAACCCATTATTATTCATACAGTAATTTTTTTCCTTCTTCTTCAGGTGGCTAGGATCACCTAAAGAATTAATGCCTAGGCCATACTACATCTCTAAAAACTCTGCTGACTTCGTAGTAAAAGTTCGTGATGTGTGCTGCTGACTAAAAAAGGGCGATCATGATGATAGTTCACCTCACCTTTTCCTTACAACAATTACACATTACCTATGCAAATGCATGCATCTTGGATGGAGACTCTTCTTCTCTTCTCCACAAGAGAGTAAACTGAAAACCTCTACCGAAAAAAAATATAAAAACATATTTTCTCTCCTATTCTTCTGAACTGAGATGAACTCTGCTCCTGAAGGAGCATCAGCATCGTGCATCATTTTTACTTGCACTTTACACACGCTCTTTTCCCTCCTTTAAAATATACATGAAAAAAAAGTCTCCTAAATTCTAGTCAAACCTCAAATAACGTCCTAGACAAAATAAAGCTCCGTTCAAGGCTACCATTTCTCCTACTTTGTCCAGCTCCTTACATATCTCCCCACCACACATCCCCGTCCACTCTCATTTATCCTTCTTCCAAGTCTTTTTTTTCGATCCTCGATCCTTCAAGTGCACTCCTCATTCCCTACTGCATCTTCAGCTCCTAAGTCCCAAGCCTTTGCCTTTACCCATCTCCAGTCCTTCATTTTTCAGAGCGCTCCTCCAAAACTTTATTTTTTTTTATTTTATCAGGAAAGGATTGTACGGAACTAATCTTCGAAACTTTTGCAGAGATGAGGAGTGAGAGGAGTGTGGAAAACGCATCTTTCATTTACACAAGCAGCAGCTGCATCTTCTTTTTCGCTGGCTTCTGTTGTTGTTGATTGTTGATGTTGTTCTCTCCACTTAGTTATTCAGACAACAACCCTTACAAGAATGCATGCACGCACGTCTCCATATAAAACTTGAGTACGGCCAGTTTCTCTCATCTTTCACCCCGCTACATCTGCTTCTTTATATCGTGCACGATAAAGAGAAGCTACTACTTTATGAAGATGAGGAGAGATGAAGAGGAAGAAAAAAAACTTGAAAAAAAATCTTCTTTCCCTGTCGTGCTGAACAAGGGATGATGATGGTGAGGGCGATTCATGATGCTGATGAAGAAGAAAAAAAATATAAATATTCAACTTGAAAATGTCGACCTTTTTCTACTTTTAGTGTGGAGCTAAAGCACTAGACTGCATTTTACTGTAATAATGGTGATGCTTCTATAATGAAAATGGATGCGAGCCTTTTCTATAAGGCAAAAGGTAAAAAAACTGAAGCCGAAGGTGCCAGTTTTCTAGCTGCTCATGCTAATGCTGACACTGCTGCCGAATGCTGCTGCTGAAGAAGAAAAAAGATTGAGACCGAAAAAGATGATTATGATGAGAAGGCTTATTTCATATTTACTGGTTCTGCCGGTTTCCTTATAAAAACCCTTTCAATTTACTTTTTTTTCACAGTGCAGTAAAGCAGCGCCAGCAACAAAAAAATATATATTTTGTATAATGATACTGATTCTATAACATTTTTTTCTGTTATTTAATGTACTGCGAAGAGTGCACCTTTTCCCTTACTCTCTGAGATTTTTATATAATTCTTCCTCTTTCAGCAAAAGCTATGCATCATCAACCTTTTTTTATTTAAAAAAAAGTGGCACTTTTTTATGCGTGGCATTTTCATATGTGCTGCTCACTGATAGTGCGATAGTGATGATGACGCTCGCTGATGATATTTCATTCAGCGGTGGAGGAAAAAAAATTGTGGGCTCTGGTAGAAAAGGCAGGATTTTTTGGAGACTTAATTTTACTTTTTGAAAATGAGGTGGTGGTACATAAAAAAAGCTGAAGTACGCACTACACACTATCGCCATTCAGCTGGTTCTGGAAGAGAAATTTATTACTGCTCCAGCTAATTTTGACGCTTTTGTTCCTTATCTTGATGATTACTCTTTTTGGTTGAGCTACCACTACAAGATGAATTGGACTGGAGAGGGAGAGCAAGAGAGCGGGAGTGAGTTGGAATAAATATGTGCGGAGTAATAAGCAGTGGAAAGAGTCTCTTGTCACTTAATTGGTCTTTTGCGCCTAGGCGGAAACCAGCTTTTAAAAAAAGTAGCAAAGTCAGGTTAACTCATGCTGCGTATCCTTTCATCTTTATAGTTATAGCAAGAGAGCAAGGTAAAGGTGTGATATTTCTGGATTGGCTGGGAATAAGGAATGTTCACGTAAGTGAGCATTAGTTGTTAGGAGGTATGTAGAAGATAACGGTGATAGATAAATTTTTTGGTGATTTTAGAATGTGAAGCGTTGTTAGCTGGGCTTTTAGGGTGCACGTACGAGGATGATGGGAATGCTGATGAAGTCTCGAAAGAGGCTGGTCGCTTGTCCCCTTTCATGTTGGACTGTGTACTTGGTGCAAAAGCCAGAAAAGGAAATTGCCCTTGTTCCTTCCCTCAACTGAAAATGTTTAACTTGGGTTTACACATGTTCATCATGCATAAATTAATGGGAGAGGAAGAACTGAGTCTTCGAGTTATGCAGTTCCGACAGTAAATATGTGCTCAACTTGGTTTCACACTGGGTTACACAAGGACGAAGATATTAAGGAATTATCTTGATTGTGATTAGTTATTAGTACTAGCTCCGCTCACGAAAGCCAAACCACAACGGTAGCAATAGCATTGGAGCAAGAGGAAGGAACAATGAGAGACAGGTTGAGTCTGCAACTTGAGCAGATGGAACTGCACAAAATGAAGGAATGATGAGAGGATTACACCTGAAATGATGAATGTTGACTGATTGATTAAAGGATAATGGGCAGAGATGGGGATGTCGAGAGAAGTGGCAGTGGCGTTGTGCAGTGGCCTTGCTAAAAATATTTATTTTTTGCTTGTTGTTGGCTGTTAGCTCTCTTGTCTTACAATCAAAATTGCTTCAGTGCAAAACTTAAATACAACTTACAGTTATTAGAGCTGGTTGGTACGAAAAAACACAACATCGAGATGATTAAGTGTGACATTCAAACTAATTGCGCGAATTTTAATGACAGCTTAAAAATTGACGGGACTTACCACTGTGAGCAAAAAGGATAGGTAAGGAAGGGCAAGCCAAAATGGTGTAGTCAATTTAGAGCTGATAGCTCTTCCCTGCAGAGTATTTCAATGTTAAATACTCTAGTGAGGGCTGAAGGATAGTAAATAAAAAATTGTTTGAAGGAATTGCAATAAAAATTGGGATATTTTTTGTATTGAAAATAAGTGAGTTGAACGCCATTACGAAATTAAATTTATAATATTATATCCCATATATATTAGATGCGTTGTTTCTATCTTCATCGTTCGAAAGCAAATTAAATTAGCAGAGATTTAATTAGGGTACGATGACTAATTTTCAACTGCTGACTGAGGCAGACTGCATGGTGACACGTGTGAACCATGTCACTTTTGCAAACTGATCTAGTATAGAATACCGGTCACTCATCTCCAGTTACTTTTTCAGCGTGCGAATATTTTTTTTCAAAAAATTGCTCGCCTATTCCATTGTTTTCCCCCCAAAATTGCCATTTCTCTTGCCCGAATAACCTTTCACTTAAAATAGACAATGCTTCTCTGACCATGTGAGCAGATGTCATTTTAGATAATTAAAACGGAATCAGCCACAATTTTGAGTCCAAGTCCAACTCGAGCAATAGCATTTACCCCGTTTTTAGACAATGGCTAAGCCATACCCATATGCATTCTCCACATTTCTATTCGTGCGATGAAAGACAGACACCATATTTAATTTTGACATTAAAATGACTTCTCACTCAACGCATTAACTAACTGCTTATATCCATAAATACGTTCTTTCTGCCCTGTACCGCCTCCTTTACCACGAGTGAAAACTATATAAAAGCTTTAAACAAAAGTCAAAAGGGTTCCTTGACTCCTTCATTACTCCGATAATAAAAAAATTGCATATTTCCATCTTCACATGTGATTTCGTTTCATTTATTTCGTTTTTTACTTTTTTTGATAGACACTCCATATCATTTACTTCT
>JAHZND010001411.1:0-11631 GCA_027744115.1 Acrocyrtus sp. NNG-2020 | reverse complement strand
ATTCGATCTTGATCTTGACAACTTGAATCAATAAACTTGACTAAAAGCGTCCACGAAAAGCGTGCATATGTCATGAATTAAAAAATTCACCCCCTACATATTGACATAAACCCACTCTCTGTACTCTACTTATCAAGTATTTTTAGCAAACACTACTAGCAATGGCACAATTTGCGATGCACAAGTGGAGTGCACGTTGTTGCACTTCCTTTCACTGATTTTATGCGATTCATGAAACTCCTTACAATACATTATTATGCAACACTTGACTACTCTGCAACAGGTAAAATTTTTCTAGAACTTTTTTACCTCTCTGACGTAAATTGGTGCAACGTTAGAAAATGCATGTCAGTCATCACTAGTATTATGATGACGTTTTAGCTCCTATGAGTTTAAAGTTCTTCATCCTTTTAAAAACCCATTATTTTACAGAACACTACCAAACAAATAAATCTATTCTAATCTCACGTCACTACTCACAAAAGATTTTTTTTTACTTATTTTTACTGAGCATAACAGCACAAGAAAAAAATATATATTCTCTTCCCCTTCATAACACTCTTAATCCTGCGTGCACTACCCAATTAGCAGTGGAGAACTCTGAGCACAACTTTAGCTTTAATTAAAAAATTCCTTAACGAACCACTACAAAAATCTCCACTAATTCCGTCCCCTCTTCTGCATGCCTCCTTACGCACACATCATAGGTAAAGTACACATTTTAGCCTGTTTAAAGAAGGTCTCGTACTTATCTCAGTTTATTATATATTTTTTTTCGTGTGTTCTTCTGTGAGAAAGAGAAATTGATCATATTATATTCATAACACAAGTCAAATTATGTGGAAGGGTGATGTGATGATGATAAGTACGAGATGCTGAGATGTGAGATGAGAAAAAAAATATATCAGTATTATCGTGAAGCTGCCTTTGCCTACAAGAAGTTTTATTGCTTACAGAAAACAACGCAAACAACACGTACAGTTTGTACTACAGAATTACAGATTACTCCACTACTCCGCACACACACAATATAGGCAAATCTTGTACACACAAAAATGGAGATATGTATTTCAGTGGTCATTACTGATATAAATCCTGCATGAGACATAAACTTACATGTAACTCTCTTATTCCTCTGTTATACATGTTGGAAGACACGTAAGGATGCATTTTTCACTTTAACATACAACTTCACTAAATATTATTCCTTAACTTTGTTCTGTATGTATGTATGCAATATTCAATTGTGAAGTGACTAATACTGGTACTGGTGCTGGTACTACTTGCCACTGCCACAAACTGCTGCCACTTGCTATAAGCAAGATTATTTTTTTTAGCCTACTGACGCAACATGTAAAAACTGGCCGGAGAAGATAGAGCTAAGGTTTTAGTATAATGATATGTGAGAGGATGAGACGAGACGAAGGTAAAAAAAGAGCTGTATTAAAAGGTCCTCCTGTTTACTATTTACCATTTTACTATGCAAGCCAAAGCCAAAGCCAAGCCAGCTATAAGCTTTTGTTGTGTATGTATTATGTATATGCAATGTGCATGCGAAGCTGATATTTTTTTCTCGTATTTTTATCTGGTTTTTATTGTTGTACACTTGTACTCATTCAATTTTTAAAGAGGCAAGGCCCACAAATACATTCAAAAAGGATTAGTGCAGCAACACCCAAAAAAAAATCCTGCAGGATGTAAGATGCACCTTTGTTCCTTGCAAGACCTTTAAAAGCTACAGAGAAGTTGAGGTCGGATATATTGGAGTTTGGAGTGCACTTGATGCAGCCTTTGAGCTTTGCATGATATTTGTAGTAGCTTTAAAAGTAAAACTGTAATAAACTCTTTTCTAAACTGTCTTGAGTCCTAGTCCTATGTCCTATCCAACCTTTACTGCATGCCTGAAGCCTGAGTTTGTAAGGGAAAACGGGAAAACCAGATTTGTATACCCTTTTTACAAACTCAGGCACGGTGTAAAAGTGGTAAAGGTGAGCACTTCTGTACACCTGTTGATAGCTAACGCATCACATTCTGACTTTTCACAGTGGCCAATAATCTCACCGTAATTTGCCCCGAACTTTTACACGCGTTGCACTTAAAAGCTCCTCAACTAGGACAATACTGTTTACCTCTATAAAGGCTAAAACATGCCTGCCTACAGCCTGCAGGCTCACATCCGTGTTGACTTCTAGTAAATACCTGCTTTTGAAAAAAAAAACTTTTGCTAGCTTTACCAGAAGCGCCAGCCCTTTTCCTGTATCACCTTTGCTAATAGTGCATAGTCATTGTCACTGTAATTTTTATTTTTGAAGGAGAAGAGAAGAGAACTGCTATTAGGGCTGGGACCTGACAGGACATACACTCATTATTACATGCATTTCGACAGTGATGATGATCAGGATGAGAAGTAAAAATCGCGTTTATTATCTTACTGCACTTTAGACCGTGACTGGCTTTGGCTTTGGCTTTAAACCTGCGTTGTGAACTGTGAGAGGAGGGAGAGAGTAAAATTGTGTGAGAACAGAACTTGATTACCCACATTTTATGCAAATGAAATGAAAACGAAACTATTAGAACATGCATGCACTTCAAACCTCAACCACGTTGCAATGACTGCTGACTATTAAGCCAGTGTGTGAAACCGGAAGCGACTCTTAGCTCACCACTCACTATCACTTTTTTCGACTTTTTCTCGGCACTGCTTTGTGCAATTAGTGAAGGGTATTCATATGTAATGAATCGATTTCGTACGAAAATAGGTTCACAGTTGTACACACCTGCACCCGCACTAAAATAGCTGTGTGCACACTCCGTGCAGCAAAGTTTTCTAGTCAGACGACTACTATTACTATTACTCTAAAATGTTTACTAGCATATGCTTAAAACAGCTTTTACTTTGACACAAACCACAAAAACCAAACACGGAAGAAGCTATATAGCGTATACTACTATTCGCGTGAAGTGAACTCGACAAATTGCATTTTGAATGAGAGGACCACAAATAACCTTTCATATAACCCTATTCATATGTAATGAATCGATTTCGTACGAAAATAGGTTCACAGTTGTACACACCTGCACCCGCACTCAAATAGCTGTGTGCACACTCCGTGCAGCAAAGTTTTCTAGTCAGACGACTACTATTACTATTACTCTAAAATGTTTACTAGCATAATATGCTTAAAACAGCTTTTACTTTGACACAAACCACAAAAACCAAACACGGAAGAAGCTATAGTGTATACTACTATTCGCGTGAAGTGAACTCGACAAATTGCATTTTGAATGAGAGGACCACAAATAACCTTTCATATAACCCAGGCGGATGTAAATTTTAATTCCTACTGCTGCTCAAAACAGAGGGCTGCTCACTTTCAAGTTGTAAAAATTTCTTTCACAAAGCACAATCAATTGTAAAATGGCAATAACTATAATAACCGCTCGAAACTGCCTTCACTAGCCACTCGCCACTCGGCAGAAAATTAGACGGGCCGAGAGTGCACTGCACAAGTCGGCGTTGACCAGCACAATTACTTCAGATTTATAAAAATAGTTGTGTAGGAAGAGGAAAAACGGACAAAAGGAAGAGTGAAAATACAACTACAAAAAGAATTTTTTTGCTGGCTCAGCTTCATGTCTTTTTCCGAGTACTAATAACATAAAACTGCAAAAGATGGACTGGTTCATTACTCAATCTGCTGCTTTGGAAGATGGAAATACAATACAACACTGGGCTGTGGTGTGGTGGCGTTTTTTTGGATGGGAGGACGAGACATTTGACATCAAATAAAGCGCAGAAAAATATTTATTGCAATGGAAGAAAAAAGCTCGCTTTCAGCTCGTCAGTATCATTTACGATCTATTATATGGAGCATTTACTTCTTTTTTTTAAGTTACTCCCTGAAATTGGAATGGACTACCAACACATTTACCAGTACATATAACCATGCCATATATAAAATAAAGCTTTTTTTTATTGCATTTTGCATGTGCCGAGTAGCAGCCATCAAATATGCTTCTTGTCTTTGCGGTAAAGTTTAATACAGCTTTTCCACTCACAATCAGTATATTTTCAGCCGTGGCAATTACATAAACAAAGTTTACAGAGTAATAATAATCTGAGCTCGACTACTCCTTTTTTTAACATGACATTATTCACATTCATAGCAGACTAAAAGAAGGCATCATGAAAAATAAATGTATTTCGTGGTAAATGGAATTAAACTACCCTAATCTTACATGCAATTAGCTACTTTGACAAACAGTGAAGCATTTCTTTCCCACTGCACAAGACACGACTGCTAATGATGTGCAGGTATATGTGCCAAAGATAAGGTACATAAGGATTATCTGTAACGATAATGGCATCCTGAAAAACGAGCGAGTTGACTTTGACCTCTCGCCCTTTGTAGAAACTGTAGAGCTTTTTAATCCTTCTTGGTGTGAGAGATGATGAGAGATTGCAAAAAAAATTATCACTTTGCAGTACTGCTCAAACGCATTCTGCCGCTATCTATGCGTTATGCAACGAGTTTGTTGTAAAAATGTTGTAATTATGGATGCAAAATTATAAAGGCACTGTTCCACGGTATAATCGATCACTTTCTGTGCACTTTTTCACACGTTCTCACAACCAAGCTGAGTCAACTCATTTCACCATGTCACTCCCATTGTACCTACCACGTGTGTGCATTTTTATGGCCAAGTTGAAAAGTGTGTTTTTTAATGAAAGGTAATCTCGTCGTGTCAAAAAACGAGTATAAAAACGGATAGTAGAAGCACTGTCAACAATCCGTCATACGTGATATGACTATCGTGCTATTTAGGTAGTGTCAACAAGAATTTAAAAATGTATTTTATCATTTTTTAAAAATATCGTGAATGGACATTTCAAAAATTGATACTTTTTGTCCGCACGACCACGACCTTTTCTCCCTCCACGATTTCCACTTTGAGAAAGGAACAGGATGTCAAGAATGTCAAGATGGCATTTTGTACGCAAGTTTTGTTTACGTCGTTTGGGATTATTAAGATTGGAATGTGAAGATTACGCTCCTATAAGCGGTAAGCATGTCGAAGGAACTGGCCGGTTTGGAAGAAACGGTGTCGTTGCTTTTTACTCTGCAGAGCTTTTACACTTTTGCCGTTCTTCCGTTCATACGTGATGCAGCCGGTGTACCCAAAAAGTCATTACCTAATCATGTAGGTAAATTTTCATGGACGTGTTTAATCGGTTCATATGTACAGCAAGCGAGAAGGTAATATAAAAAATATTACTCACAGTCAAGCCAGAGCGAAAACGAAGTGAAATCCTTAAAAAGCGATAAATCTACCCAGTAATGATACGCATTAAAGTAAAATAATTTTAACTTACCACCACTACCACTACCATTACCGCACTTAAAATTTGTCAAGTATCTCTAAATACGAGTAATTAGCCGTAAGACGCTATACACTGAAGAAGACGCAAGCGCACTCCACTCCACTTTTAGTAAAGCTATGCAACTAACTTTAAGAAAATGAGTGAGTAAAGTGGAAGCGAATTATTATTACCACAAGCGCCGAGGAGGGTACAGGACAAGAGGAGTGATAAATGGCAGGGATTTACCAAGTGGTCATCGTCGTCTCATGTCAAATCAACTGTAATTGTAAAAATGTAGCGTATCACTCAATAACTCAGTGGTAATAACACAGTAAAATGAATACATAATGCCTCTCTTTAAACACGCAGGCATATATATCTTTGTACAGCTCAAACTGTTACTTTTTAACTGCATCGTTGATCGTCACTATCCTCATCATCACTAACATTTAGCATTTAGTGTAGGGGGAGTTTGGGGAGTGTACAAGAAAAATAGTGGGAGATGATCCTCACGCTAGGATAGTGCAATAAATATGAATGTTTTTGGCAAATATGAAAAAAACTCTTCTTTTTTTCTGTCGACCCAGGCAAATTGAACGAAAAGGATGGGAATGGTGATTAAAGATGAAAAAAATATGTATTAGTGCTTTTAGCACTACTTCTTCGCAGTACTAAACTTTTTTTAAAAAAAAAGCTGTGGAGAAAAGCCACACCAAAAAGACGAGGACATCATCACCCACCATCGTTATTAGTTGTAAAGAACATCACTGAAAAATAGAAAAGATGGGTAGAAGACGGAGACGGAGCGTAGTAATACTGACGATGAGAGTTGAAGTTGCAATTGAATATATTTTTTTCGCCGTGTACATGTGTGCGTCCATTCATCCGCGTATTATTAGTGTGCTTCTCGTAGTGAGCTGTACTCTCAAATAGCAATAATGATAATGCATAATAATGAGAAATAATGATGGTGCTGATGGATGACTAACTTGTATCAAAAGGATATATATTTTTTTTCTGCTCCATCAAGGGGATGGATTGCACGCAGAAGGAGGAAAAGTAAAGATGAAGATGATGGGAATGGCGCTTTGACCGACTGCTGTTCGCGACTTGCTGGCATCATCCTGGCTGTGGGGAATATGTCTCTTGCGGCATCTCATGTCATTTAATATACAAGAAAAACATTAAAGCACACACACAAAAAAAATGTTTTGCACTAAAGTACAGGAATGTTGAGTGAAGATGAGGGATAATGAGTTGAGTGGAAAATGTAATATTTCAGTAACCGGTTAAAAATGGAAACAGGCAGTTTCTTTATTTGAAAACATATGTTTCCGCCATATGCCGTTGGGAGGGAGGCTGTCTGCTCAAAAAAAAAATGTGCATACCATTAAGCTTTATTTGCATTCCTCCGAGGTTTTTAGCGTGATCCGTTGCAGTTTGCAATTTTGAAAGGGTTTAGGATAGTTGGTTTCGTTTTGGTAGTGTAATTTGGACGAAGAAGAAGTGTAAATCTAAAAAATATCATATTTTTAAATAGAATTTATTTTCTTTTCAGTTGACGACGACGGTGTACGGTGCTGTCGATATTTTCCAACGAGCTGTCAGAGTAT
Source organism: Acrocyrtus sp. NNG-2020 (assembly GCA_027744115.1). Taxonomy (NCBI): domain Eukaryota; kingdom Metazoa; phylum Arthropoda; class Collembola; order Entomobryomorpha; family Entomobryidae; genus Acrocyrtus; species Acrocyrtus sp. NNG-2020. The sequence goes on along the minus strand of JAHZND010001411.1, from coordinate 4,656 downwards.
GTCATAATATCCAAGTGCACAAAATTCTAAATCAACAAAAATTGAAACGCAAGAGAATATAAGCATGGACCGTAGTCATCAGACTCCCTCTGGATTCGGAAAGTGTAGCAAAAAAGGCAGCTCTAATTGATTAGATCACTAAATCAAAGTAGGAAGTTGCAAAGGAGAGGAAAACAAAGCTATGAAAAGGAAAAATATGACATTAAATTATAGAAAAATGTGTACTCTTTTATGGCGTGTTTGTCAGCACAAGAAAAAAATATCCGCAGAGTACACAAATCTATGACGAGCTTGGCAACGAAATGCGCTGCTTTTTTGAGAGCTCTACTAGCCTAGAGGCTCCATTCATGTCATTTACAAAAATTGCCACTTTACGACTCGCTCTCGGTCCTCGGCTCCTTATTACCTTTTTAATATTTGAGAAGAGCTGCTGACAATCAGCAGGAGCTGAATTGAGCCAGATTAAATTGGAACTCAAGGATTCATCATGAGACTCATTTCATGAAGCATCTCTTTTTTAACTCATGGAGCTCTCGTCTTCACGAAGTGCGAGAGGAGCTGAGAGTTGAGAGTCAAGAAGGATTTATTTGCCCTCTACTACCACCCAAGGCAAACACACAGAGACGAGGGTTGAACGTATTTTAGTTGAAGCACAACAGAAAGAGGAGCAGTGAGGACTTGTATAAATGGGCCGTGTTATATGTCGTATGCATGCATTTTCCACATATTCATAGCTAAAAACTTGGGCACTCACGCCACGAAGATGAGATGAGAGCAATCTTGACAAAGTTCAATTTTCTTCTGGAGAAAGATCTAATTCAGAGAAAAATTATGCAAACATTTCCAAAAATTCACGGTGTATGTACTCTGTTCCACTCGAGAAAGTTTTTTTTTCTTCCTTTTTCGGGATACGGAAACGTTTACATTTACTGCAGTATGCATGAGTGAGTCCACGCGACAATTTAATTTCCCATTTTAGCTGAAGCTGATGTGCTGCTGGAAGGGAATCCTTAAAAGGATTTTAAAATTATGATGAGATGACTACTACGCCAGCGGTTACTGTTACTTGGAAAAAGCGGATGGCGTCGGTAGATTGTTGTCGGTCAAGGATCAAAAGAGCCATGTCGGTGTATTTCCCTTTGCGGATTGTACTCATACTTCCGCACTATTACCCTCTCTGGCGATAGTATGTGTGCTGCATGCTTTTTTTGCGGTTCTCTGGAAAACATGAAGGAGCGCCGTCATCTCATTTTTGGAGTTTTTACATATAAAAAAAGTGATAACCGCATGAAACGAAAGACAGCTGCATACCTATACTGGCATACCTAATCCCTGTTTGCTTCACACAGCGTTGGTCATCATAACCATAACTGTTCATTTTTACAGCTCATATTTTGTAGGAACTTGGACCGCATTGAAAAAATTTTTTTTTTTTTCGAAAGTTACGATTTGTTTGAGAAAAAGGAGGGAGATATAAGTTCCCTTCCAAAAAAATAACTCCCACTGCTTCCTAGAGTGATATAAGAGGAGCTATATCTAAATGTTTTTTTTTTCGAAAGTTACGATTTGTTTGAGAAAAAGGAGGGAGATATAAGTTCCCTTCCAAAAAAATAACTCCCACTGCTTCCTAGAGTGATATAAGAGGAGCTATATCGTGCTTTATCTTGATTGTCCCTGGACTGTTACTCCCATCCCACCTAGAGTAAATATCTCAATTCACACATCGTAAAAGTTCCACTTGCATGTTGAGCTCATAGTCAGTAGTGTCTGCTCTTAAGTTCGTCGATCTTCTTTTTTGTCTCCTCCCAGCCCATTTATCTCAACTGCACACAACCAACTTTTTTTTTTGATAATCTACTCGAACAAATCTCTCTCCAGGGACTACTCGCTGGAGAGACGGAGTGACTGACAGGAACAGGAACTAATACGAAAAGTACAAATACTACAAGACAGTTTTTGAACAAACTTGAAGTACAAGGAACTACTACAAGATGACATCGTTGAAAATCAGTCCTCTCCCAATTTCCCGTTTTCAGAGTTTACGGCTACGCCACCATCACGCCAATAGAAAACAGCAGACAAAGCAAAAAAAAATAAAATTATTTTCCTTGCTTGCAGCCAGTTCTACTTCTCAAGTGTTTTATGAATGCGTTGTCATTATAATTTCTGTGCTCGTTTTAATTATTGCAAAGTGAAGGATGACACGGCACACGATCGATTTAAATTTTTGTGGTCCCATTATGTACACATAGAAGCAGTTTGGAATGAGTTGTCATACGCTTCAGGCCTCCACCCAGAATCAGATTTTTAAACATGCTGGTTTGCAGCTTTTCAATCACAGCGTAAAAGATTAAAACGAGCAAAATGAATGTAGTATCCTCCCTCCATAGAGAATGCCACAAAAAGACAGGATAAATTGTTGGATAATGACGATCCTGGTGACACACTGATTTACGCTGGATCAAGTGAAGTTGAAAAACATGCGAGTTGCGAGTTGCGAGCGTTGCGCTCTGCATACATTAAACTTGTCTTTGTGCCTTTTACGTACTACGAAAGCTACTAAAATAGTTATCTTTTGATATTTATAGCAATGTAAAATGCAATGTTCAAGGCATAAACATAAACATGAGATGAAGATGAACACATAAATAAAAATGTCCTCACACGCTGAAAATCAGCATCTCCCTTTCTGTGTGTCTCTCCTCTCGAGCATGTTGCGGAATGCCGGAGATGGAGTTATAGGCAGTAATGAAGGAATGGAACAAAAAAAAATTGTATTATATTATGTAGGAAGGAGAAAATTGAGTAATAAGAGCAGCCATAAAAAATGAAGCAAGTAGATCTTCAATTTTACAAGAAGTGGTCTTAAAGAAGAAAAAAGGTAGAGCAAATATGTAATGTGGAGGACCATTTCACAGAAATATTATGCTTTATTAACAAGAAAAAAAGAGAAATATGCTTCAGTTGTTGAGGAATACCCTTCCATAAAAAATTTTTTTCGTGAACATGCATAGATATTTTCCTTTTACGAAATAAAAAGATCCTCCAAGGAAAAAACATCTTTATCTTGTCACATTTCATTTTCATATCGTGTCACAATATCATAAAAACATGCTTATCTCGTTCTAAGTCGCATCGTGTGTGATAGACACGTCTTTCGTCACTCTGCCGTTTTCTTATGAAATGTTTTTGAGAGTTTGTCCTTTTTCAGATTTTATTTATTTTTAACATTTTGGACTAAATGTTATTGCCGTCAGGTTTGAAGCTTGAAGAGAAGGAGCCTTCCAAAAAGGTGTGATGGATGCGTTCGCTGGAAATGAGACTGAGATTGTGGTGGGACTGTCAGTACAAGTTGAGACGCTTTGGGGATGATGGCTGTAAACAAAGATTACATAAGTGCCGTGTGAGCCAGCAAGTGGTGTGGCTATTTTTAGGCGTTTTTAGAAGAATAAAAAAAGATTGGAATACAAAGGAATACAAATACAATGACAGTGTTCGCGAAAAATACTTGTCAAAGATGTTACGCCCACTCACCATTCATCGTTTGCAAAAAAGATCCGACAATCTTCTTTGTGATGATATTGGCTTCTACTGTGCATATGCCCAACAATGTCTGTGTCGTAGAGAGGATAAAATGGTGCGAAAAAGTCTTTATTTGATGGGTGAGCACTTTGAACATGAGAGGGAAAAATACGAAAATTGTCACCTCATGAAAATGCTTTAAAATGCAACTTGCAGACGGTTTCCCCGAATTTAGACGAATATGATATGGTCAGACAGATATTGTCTTTGCAAAAATGAATTTGCAAGCGAAGCTGAAGCGAGATATATTTTTTTAAAGTGCACAATATTATTAAATAATTCGCAAATCTGAACTATAGTAAAAAAAAGTATCGGCCTAGGATATACTGCAAATAAAAAAGAGTGCTGAAACTGACCAGATATCAACGTACAGCCAACTTGCAATTTTTTTAAACTATCAGTCAAACTACTGACGAATCCATTGCAAAAATGATTATGAACCAATTGAAGTGAGAAAACGGATGTCTGGGTGTCTGGATGACAGAATGTTTTATATTGGCAGCTGGAGGATTACGGAGAAAAACAATTCAAGCACATGTGAAAACACAAGAAAAAACAGCGAAAATCTGCCGGAATCTCTGCTCTTGTTTATCCTTTAAATATTTATGTCTGCAAACAAAGTAGCATGAACATCAGTTGTTGTTATCCGTGTTTTTACAGCTCTGATCTGTTTGAAGTGTATTGTTCTCCTCGCTGCTGTGACTATTTTTATTCTTGTCTGAGTTGATTTGCAACTAAGTATCAGTGAATGTTGAAGTGTGCAGTGCAGCAGAAAAATTAGGTACAGTCAACAACAGTGGACAAGCAGAGTGGAGCACATTTTAACATTTTACATGAAAACAAAGTAAAGATACTTATCTCAAAGCAATTGCAGACATAGGTTAGCTAGCAGCATTGAGCTAAAACACATGTGAAAATATTCCTCGCGCATTTAGAAAAACAATGAAATTCATTCTTACAAAATCACTGCAGTGCGTGCAAGAATGCAATTCGTCGCTGAAAATAAAATTGGTGCTATGCTTTTTACTATGGCAAAAATTTTAGTGCTATACTTTTTACTATGGTAAAATTTTT